>VXCM01001102.1:177728-365306 GCA_014773175.1 Lucifuga dentata
CCCCCCCCCGTCTTTCTCTCTCACACTCACGACAGGCTGTCAAGTAACTCCAGCTAGTTGTCAGTGTAATGAACAGTGATACAGTGCTAATAGCATGTGATAATATTTCAAGCCACTGGTAATCTCCACTCACTCATCCTTTACCTGCTTGTTACATCTGCACCATTACACACACACACACACACACACACACACACACACACACACACATATAAGGCATCCCTTTCTTTTGACAGCTGTATGTCAGGTCTTGGCCTCATGCTGTAATGAAACATATCTGTCAGCATAGAGTCTCTCTTAATAGTTCAGCCTTGATTGCGAAGATGGTTAATGTCTTAATGGGATCGGACAGTTCCTTATGGAGAGCTTCTCTAGCATGTTCACTGGCTAGAGCAACCATCCAGGCTTCAGTATGTCCTGTATTATATTATATACAGCAACCTTACCAGTGGTATTTATATTAATGCCGGCCCACTCCTGTTTTATCCTAAAGAAATCTGCCATATGGCCATCCACCTTTTACAGCCATCCGCTCTTACACTCTCTGGATATCAGGGGTTGTAAGGTTGTAGCTCACTTTCATTATTTTTTTACCATGGAGCTGGCTACCATCCGATTACTCGAGCACTGACATAAAGCATAGGTCAGGGGCTTGTAATGTCGGTATATGCAACACGACTGGGTGAGATTGAAGGGGAGACAGAGGGGAAGAGAGAGACAGACAGATAGTCTAGTCACAAGATAATGTTTGAATGGAACAGAATGTGATAGAGAGAAAATAGAATGCATCTAAAATATGTGGTAAATCGGAGTGAGGATCTGATAGATTTTTGGACAGATTCTGTAAACAACAAAAGCGAAGTGTGGTAAAGAGAAAATAGCTAGGGTATGTGCACGTCACCTGCGTCATCAGAAAGCCTATGCCAGGCCACAGAGGGGCTTTAACAAGGTCATGATATCAAAGAACAGAGCTGGAGCCAAAGGCCTCTTTCAGCCACAGGTCAGCTGAGCCACCACTGTTACTCATTAAACTCTTAATAGTTAGCATTTGGGAAAACATCAGCCAGGCTTCTCTTAACTTGGCTAAAGGTAAGGGTCAGGGCCAGAGGCAGGGGTGCTCCCTGTGCTCGGCAGCATGGGTGTGCTGTGTCAGATTGGATTAGCAGTTAAGACAGAGAGGTGATGATTTGATGGAATCACTGCACAGCAGCAAACCATCAACATTCTGCCTTTTTTGTTCCATTCGGAGGGCAGTTAAACATTCCTTTGGGGAATCCCATATTACCGTCAGTCATAGTAAGCATTTTGGTGCATTTGGCAGCCATAATTTGGTGCGCAGAAGCAGCTGTTGACTCAGCAGGGTGCATGGATATACAGGAGGTGTGTCTGAATGTGTTTGTTTGTTGATGTAAATTTGGTCTGGTGTATTATCTGACTGTGATCATCAATTAGCGGAATAACAGACTATGTTTTGGGTTTGTTAGCAACTATTCATTTGTTAGTAGTAATCAGCAGTCAGGTAGAATAGCCTCTGGACCACTGCCACTTTCCCTCCCTTGTTGAAAACAGGGCAAAGATCTTATCAACATCATTTGCATACTGGCTCCCTAAGGTATTGTTCCTTTAGTGTAATGAATTTGTTTGATTTTGCGATGTGTGTATATCTGATGGATGAAGGTTTGTACTTGTGTTTAATTATACAGACATGCGTGCATATTTTCTTCGGGTGTTGCACGCACAAATTCTCTGAGCTTATTTGTATGAGGGAAGGGTGTGAAATCTCCCTTGATCATACATTCAAAAGACGTGTTTCACTCTGTTTCAAGGATGTTTCATCATACACAAACGCACAGACACATTGGGGGACTTTGCCTTCCGACTGATTAGGAAATGAGAAACCCTTGTGTCATGAGTTTTCATCCTAATAAGCTTAGATTGTTGTGGTTGGGTGAACGTTTTGGTGCTGGTATGCCATGTTTAGGCTGTGGGCTGGATTGGATCATGGGGGGTGGTAGTGCAGGAAGGTGTTGTGGATCAGATGACTGGGTCAGCTCCTCATGATCCTCGACTGAAAGGGGATAGGGTGATGTTTGGGTTTCGCCTTGCTGGGTGTGCTGTTCTCTTTAAATAAGACACACTTGAACAAAGTGCAGCTGATCAGATTAGCTTGGCTGATCGGGTTTCTCAGCAGGTTGTTGGCTCCCACCGTCTGAGCATCTTGACTGGGAAATGCTGTCGGCACTAAATAAACTAGAAGGAAGGAAGCAGACTAAAGAAACACACTGACACAGATGTTGTAAAGCTTTTGTTGAAAAATTAAAACTTTTTAATCTTTCATTTCGTTTTCATTTCATTTTCATTCATTGTGGTTTGCTTCTCTGCAACTGCTGTCTTTTTCAAGGGCGAAGTTTTTCCTTTCCAGCAGTGAAGAAATATTAAATGGACCGTTGGGATTCAGTCTGAAACAATAGTAGAAGAATGATTTGTACCATTCTGGTTGTGTTGGTTCTATTGTTAAGTTTGCTATTGTATGATAAGGTGGAAATAGTTTCTGGGGCCCTGATGAATCCCCTTTTCATAGAACAAAAATGATTGAAACAGCATCAGCAGAGGGAAAACACAATAATATTGCCAAAAAGGTGATGTTTTTATTCTTGGTTTGAATCTCCAATTCATTTCATTTTCCTTGTAGTCTTGTGCTCTGCTGTCTACAACTTTCTGTCTCTGTAGCTCTTCTCTTTTCGTATCCACTTTGCAGGCATCTTTGTCTCTGACTCATTATTTTTCTTATAAATCAACCTCTGTGTCTTTCTGTGTCTCTCTTGTTCTTTCTCTCTCGTTCTTATTCTTCTGTGGCTTTTCATCCATGATCCATCCAGGCCAAGCTACAATCCCTTATAAGGCCAGTGGAAGCCCCCATCTGGCCTCTTATTTCCATATCAGATCTGCAGTAACAGACAGGGTTTATAAAGGATCAAGTCTGGAATGTGAGGCTGCCTCTCTGTCGGCTGTACCACAGACCTGGCTATGCTCTCTGCTCCTGGGCACAAACCTGGCTGCACCTCTTCCTGTCTCTTTCTTTCTCTCCTGCTGGTCCTCTCACTTCTATTTTACAATAGATGATTTTTGGACCAAATGTTCGTAACTAAATTAGCAAATTACAAGGAGTTCTAATAAAGTCGTACAATTCTGCTGTGTTCAAAAACAAGCTAATTGCCAGAATTTAAAAATGTTGCTCATCGATCAGTGATATTCTGTCTTGCAGTCTCCAAACCAGCAGTTCCTGAACCACTGGAGACTACATACTCTTGAGTAGGAACTAAAGAATGAGTAGGAGCAATGCTGCATTCACTGTACCTCGAAAACGGGGAGCTGTAACTCAGAATTACATCATTTACAACCACCACAGGTTCAACCTAAACAAAGTGGGAGACTACATGGATGCCTCTACGAAAACTTTCCTCTATGAAAACTTTCATTTTGTTTGTGCCGTCGTACTCAAAGAAGCTACATTTTAACATTTATCACATTTTTGCCTTTTCAAAACATCTCCTGCATTGCCAGTGATACGGTATATGTTTAAGCTGTTATGTGTCTGCATGCTGATAAAGAAAATGCTTTCTTTATAAATAGAGAAATTACTGTTTATGGTGTGAGCAGCCATATTAAAATGATGTAAATACTGAACTCGGGGTTAAGGAACATTGTCCGACTTTTCGAGTAGGAATTCTGAGTTGAGGGGACATTTTCTTTAAGTTTTCCCTGTCGGAGGTAAGAAATTCTCCGAGTTTAAGTTGAATGCAGCATAAGAGCTATAGGGGGTAAAGTTTCTCCCCATTTTTTCCTCAACTTTCATTCCTTTCTGTGTCTAATTCTACCTGTTGTTTCTTTCTCCTTTCTTTGTTCCTCTCCTGCACCTTTCTCGTGTTTATAACCTTTCACCCAACCGCTACATCAGCACACCTTACACACACACACACACACACACACATACAAATACAGTCACACTTTTCTCCTGTCTTAGCAGAATCTTAGCCCACATTCATGTTTGCAGACCAAGATGCAGCAGGCTCAGATGGTTGCTTGTTCTAAGTTCGTAGCTTATGCAGCGATGCAGCCACAGAGAGACAAACAAAAGATTAAGCCACATCTGAAAGCAAGACAAAAAGGGGAATGCAGTCAAGCCATACAGTACAACTCCACAACAAACAATCTTAAAACAGACACAAAGGACATCTGTGGTTTGGACTTACACATCAGTTATATTTAAAAGCTCTCTTTCCTTCGTTATTCATACTCTTCTCTCTTTCTCTGACTCTGTGTCGCTTCCTTTTCATCCCTGATGGTCTCACTCAGCCTGTTCCTCATTACATTTTGATGTTTCCACAGGCTTTCTTTCCTCCCTGTTGAGCTTTAATATGTAAAGTGTCGACTTTCCTGCGTGCTTGTGTGTGTGTGTGTGTGTGTGTGTGTGTGTGTGTGTGTGTGTGTGTGGTTTGGTTTGTTGTCATAGAGAGTCTGTTTCTGATTATGCCTGATCTCACTAAGCTTTCCCTTTACTGCCACATTTGGGCTTGTTTGGCACTGGAACCTTTGGAATGAATTTCATCCAGGCCTTAATTGTTTCAAAAGGCTGGCTGACCTGGCTTTCTCCTTGGGTCTGCTTGTAGTGTCCTTCTCTCCATCTCTCTCTATATCCGTTTTTGTGCTGCCTCTCTGTCTCTCCAGCATCTCTGTTTCCATTCCACCACATTACCTCTCTCCTTTGTTCTTCCTCTTCTCTCTCAGGGTCTGACACAAATGGAGGAATGAAGGGATGAGAGGAGATCTCATATAGCCTATAATGCCTATCTCCTCTGGGGCTTGCATAGCTCATTAACCTACGTTAGTCTCCACATGCCTCCATTAAAGAGAGACACCTGGCTCCCCAGGGTCCAACAGAGAAATGACAAGTCCAGTCTCTTTTCCCTTCATCAGCATCCTAGACACAACACACATAGGAAAGGCACTCATTACATAAAGGAACTGCACATGCAAGACTGCCTGGCCTTTGTAGTTCAAAGTGAACATTAAGATTGTTGTACTTGCCTTACTTTGGTGGCTGCCATTATTGATGCTATTGATCTAGTGTTGATTTCTCTATCATTTCAGCTGCTATAATGATACACGAATACAACACATTGAAGTAATTATGCACATTATATACCAGTATCATTTTATGAACAATAAGGACAATCAGACAAGAGAAAATATTGAATGAAATTCCGGCAATTCCAACGCACTGCTCTGTGCGTCTAGATACAGGCTATAAGCTTTTAATGGAAAGTCTTAGTTTAGCCAAAGTCTTTATCTGGGCCAGGGCAGCTTCAGCTGCATGTTGGGTTATGCATTGAAATGTACACTGTGAGTAATGGCCAATGAAAAGCTTAACTCTTATTTAGATAATGCATCCCAAATCTGTATTCTGGTCCCTTGGCTGACTCTGGTTAATCTGCTTGGTGTGGACTTAGCCATTTTAATGTTCCTGCGGCTCACTCTGTAATAGAGAGGAATGCAGAGATAAGCAGAATTTTCCTGTACTGTGCCACCTGGCCACAAAACAAATTAATTCCATCAAATGCTTTTATGCTGTTGGGAAGATGAACAAATATACAGATGGTACGTTTTGATCTCTTTCTCACATTTAGTTTTCAGTGACTGCTCTCTCTGTTTTTCTCACTTTTTTCGCGCTGTCCTTTATTTTTTCCTGTGTGTGTATAATTTTGAGTTATGTGGTTCTGGTGCTAAAGCGAATTTAACTGCATCACTTTAGTGTCAGACTGCATGTTTTCCACAACACTGACCTCTTTGTCTTCTGCTGTCCATAGTCGCTCTATCCTCTGCTCACTCCTTTTCTTTACTCTCCAATACTCCTGTCACCTTGTGTCTGTGTGTGGGGGTGAGTAGGTGGGTCTGGCAAACTTGCAGTAAGGAGTTACTGCGACCTGGAGCAGTCTATAAATTCTCTTCTCTTTTCACCATTTTTACTTTTTTTCTTTTCCCCTCCTTTTTTATTTATTTATTTTTATTCCTTCTCACTGCTTCACACTCTTCAGTCCATCTCCACTGCTTAGAAATATTAGCATATCATTGCCACAAGGAGCTTCAAACTTCACAATTAATGGGTTTTTAATAGTTCCCCGGGCCTCGCCATTATGTGGCCAGGCTTCTTAGCCTAATCCAGTGGGGACCATATGGACAGCAGCCTGACTCCATTTGCTGAACCCAGAGGTGTATTGAAACCAGTGGGGAATCAGAGCCAGAGTGTATTTAAATCCAGTGAAGCCGAGGGATTTATTTAAACCATAGAAAGTTTATTTGTTTGAGGACCTTAGAGACTGGAGTGGGTGCAGAAGGTTCATACCTCTTTTACAAGAGCTGGATTAAGTGACCACTTGGGTTCAAGGTGTGCAAATGTGGTGCAAATGTGCAAACTGTGTGTGTGCAGTCTGCACGTAACAGCTCGTAGACAGACTTGGCATCATCCGTGTGTCTTTGTTTGTTCATGTGTGCTTTTGTGTAACTTAGGTACAGGTTTAGTGTAATGGCAAAAGCGAAACAGGTTTTAAAACACACTCATGAGACCACCAGCAAGACTACCTCATCCATATGAGGTGCTGGTATGAAGTGAAACATTAACAGAGTAAAATAAACATGGCACATGGCATATGACACATTGACAGTGTTTTCATGTGTAAACGTTGTAAGTTTTATTGTTTCATTCTGTGTTTACATTCAGGCGCTCAGCTTGCCCTGAGAGGGAAGGTGTCTGTGTGGGTTTATGAGCTCCTCATGGGTCTGAATATATAGTGCCCAAGTAAATTCAGCAGTGGATACAGTTCATTCATTTACACTTTCCTTATACCTAAAGTTATATTTTTCAATCCCCGAAATTAACATTAACATTAATGTCTAGGATTAAAGGCAGAGAATTATTATCTTAATACTGACTAAGCTTAAGTGTGTGTTTGTGTCTGGGTGGTCTGGCAAGAGGACTGTTATGAATGGATGTAGCACCATTTGGGTGAAAATGTTTCACTTTTCAGACTGTCCTTGTTCAGCTCAGATAATTTACAGTGATCCAATCGGAAAATCCAATTCTGCCAGATGGGCTTAAAAAAAAACCTAAAGGTCAAAGTGACTAGCCAAGCAGCTAACAAGCCAACAGGCCACGGTCAACACCTGAGTGGACAACTGCCAGAAAAGCTCTTTGCTCATTACAGTCACTGTCGATGGAAAGGAGATTAAAAATGGCTAAAGACTTTGTGTCCTCAGCTTACACGGTTTTTCCTCAACATGATCCGTTTAGGCCTTTAATGTAATGCATGCTATATAGACAGGTTGTGATATTACTGAATGCATACAGTTCTCTCTCTCTCTCTCTCTCTCTCTCTCTCTCTCTCTCTCTCTCTCTCTCTCTTCCTCTCTCTTCTCTGTGCATGTGTGTGTCAATGTATGAATGCCAGGTAGTTCAGTAAGTGCTGACGCAGCCGTTATGTGTCCCTGTCCAGGTAATGGCCTGTAGCAGCACTGCAGCTGAGTGCCAACCAGAGGTGCAATGACATTTACTGCCACCTTAACTAGCTCATTAGTTTCCTTCACAGTCTATCTCTCCATTCACTCCACAGAGGGTAATGAGAATAGTACTATTTTAGACTACCAGTTGTTATTCTGTTCATGTTTTTCACAGCTATCATGATGGCACACTCATATCGTTGTGGGAAATGGGTTCTTGTTCTTTGCATGCAGTTTTAGCACGAGTGCTCACTCATTTAGTCTTTGAAGAAACAATTGATGAAAGTGTTGAAACTTTATGTGAGTGTGATTCATTGTACTCCTGGTGAGATATCAGTCATATGTGCTCATCTTCAGTGTGCTCATCTTTTAATCAAGGCTGATCCAGGAGTCTGATTGTCCCCATTGTTTAGCGTAGAGGCTGTTGAAATCTGCTATTTATTCATTCTAATAGAAAGCACATATCCATTTTCACACACACACACCTGTGCACACACACACTCACATCTTCATTATGCCTCTTCTCAGGTTGATTGGATGGGTTTTTGCGCAATGTTGATGTGGGACAGACAACATAATCCTTCTCCTCTCTAGCTGCCTGACATTTCTCTGTTCTTCATTAGAGACGAAGGGATTGAGAGAAGGAGATGGAGAAGTAACAAAAGGGAAATGACACGCAAATAGCTAAAATGTAATTAAAACATAAACATCAGACCTCCTTTATTCTGGCAGCTGTGTTCACATC
The DNA here is from genome assembly GCA_014773175.1 of Lucifuga dentata. NCBI lineage: Eukaryota > Metazoa > Chordata > Actinopteri > Ophidiiformes > Bythitidae > Lucifuga > Lucifuga dentata. Next base: position 186,028 of record VXCM01001102.1, read on the forward strand.
TCTACTGGTGTTGACTGACATGGGCACCAGCCACGATGAGATGTGTTTGTTTTGTAGGCGTGCTAGCACAGTGGCTATACTCTCTCTTTCTTTCTCTCTCTCTCTCTTACTCTGACACTCACATACACATATACACATAAAACAAAAACCAACATGCAGAGTACAGTTTGTCCAGTCAATCTTGTGGAATGCCCCAGGCCTAAGCACATCCCTAGGCCTTTGTTCTGGCTGTTTTCTTATTGATAAGGCCTGTAGAGACTGACAGACAAAAAGCGCTTGGGTGAGAGATCTCTTTGAGACTGATTCAACATGCTTTATCTCCAAACTACACGACATGTTTGTGTGTTTTGTTTTTTTTTTAGCCTTATTAAAAACCTTTCCTTGCATATGGATTCTGTAGTTTGTCTTCCTGCTTTCCAGTTCACGGTCTTTGCATCTGCTTGGAACAGTGAGTAATCCAGTGGCTGGAGTGTTGGTCAGTTCTCTCCCTCTGACTTAAAGAGCCTAAGGTCTGTTCTTACACTCTGATCCTCTTTTGTCTTCTTCTTCCTAATTGACTGTGTGTGTGTATGTGTGTGTGTGTTCCTTCTCCACCACAACTGCCATATCCTGTGTTTACAGCATTAATGTGGTGGGGGTAGACGGTAGACTGTCTGTTACTCATAATGAGTTATTGTACCTCTTCTGCAAGAGCCACTCTGAGCCATGACTGCGGGCAAAGCGCAGCGGCCTCTGCGTGTCTGCACTTTTAACAGGTATCAGACAGCATTACAGGTTCCCACAAGAAGCGGATTAGACGGCACATACTCACCTCCTCAAGGTAAACATGCCTTCTCCTTCTATCCTAGTCAGCGTCAATCCGCCATGCTCTGGTTCAGACTCTGATGATTATCGTCGGGAATATGAAACACTCTGGATGGCTGCGCTTTAAAATCTCACATGCTGTCAGTTTTGTTTAAGAAGTATTTCACTGTGTTCTGTTGTGTTGAGAAATGAATCATAACTGGATCTCCAGTTCTCAATATTTACTCTGAGAAAGTAATGAAGCGACACTAAAACCCTACTCAGGCACCGCTCAAGTGAAGATATTTTGTCTTCTCTTTCTTTTTGGCATGACACTGTTGTTTTAAACAGAGTTGATTGTCGTGCCAAATGAGGTGCCCATTTGGCCAGTGCCTCGCACTTCATTCCACTCCCCACAACACCCACCAAAGAGGAAGTCTCCTCATCAAGCAAATATGCCAGCTGTGACCAATCACTGCTCTCCCCCCATATTTCCCCCATTCACAGCAACTATATTCTGCTTTAACTGGTTTGGAAATCTAGATCATGGCTGGACAGAATAGTTGTACATTACTTATGAGCTTTTGTGTCAAAACAAAGGCACTGCATGCTGTGTTTTTTACACCGTCTCAGCTCATGGCCTCCCTATCATTAAAACAACTGCTTATTTCAGACAGCTTAAATAGCCTTTTCTTTTTTTGTAGCAGCGTTGTTAGCTGCATGTCTGCTTGTATTTTCAGCCTAGCAGTCTGCGTGCTTAATGACAGCCTTGGTTTGACTTTAGCTGTGTGTATGTGACTGTGAGTGTGTGTTTGCAATTGCTGGCTTGCGTGCATGTCTGTGTTTGCAAATGTTTGAGGCCTTATGTGCGAAAGAGGTCTGTTTTGGTTGAAAGGCTTGTTTTAGGGTTCTCGTGGGGTGTTGGGGGGGGAGGATGCAATGAACCATACCAGGCTGTTTTAAGGCAGCTCAGCATGGGACTATCGAAGTGTAGTTAACATGTATGAGAGTGGATTAACATGGAGGCCTCTCTCTTCAGGCTCACTCTGTCACAGATCTGTCAGGCCTCTCTGAGACCTCGTCACAGCAGCACAGCTCTCATCTGTCAACAAGCAGCCATGCCCTGCTGACACACAGGAACAAAGGCATGCGTGTACATGGACAAACGCACACGTACATCCACCAACAGAAAGCTGATGATGCCTTAGGGACTGTATCTGAAGTTTTGGTTTTGTCACATGATTTTTGAAATATGCGGAACATTAAAAATGATGGCTTAATTTCCGTAGAAAACCAGCTAACAGTAAACCACAGCCTGCCAGGAGCAAATATCAGAGTTCTTGTTTCATTTATGAAAGGCAGCTGTTCAGGGCTGCACACTGTTTCTAGCAAATAACTTATGAAAACGTTAGACACAACGTTTGTGCAAATTTAATACAATGTATCCAAATGTCTGTGAAGTCATCCAGTAAACTAATCCATACTTCACATATTGTTAGTGCGTTGTAATATTGGTTTGCTTATTTTTCATTTCAAACAGGTTTACTGCATTTAGGGACTATGTTGGCTTGCATTAGACATAGGTGGCTATCACATTTTTCAGCAAATCTAATGGAAAACACCTTTGTTTTTTGTTTAAATTTCCAAAAGAATGTAATTCAAACAATGACAACTAATGCAATGTCCAATTCTGCAATATGTCACACAACACACAGTGCAACACACACCCAGTGCATGATACGACAAACTATCTGTAGCTACTTCTGAAAGATCAAAGACGTGACACAAATGAAGCCTTATCCTACATTAACTGTTATTAGTGAATGATTATGCCTTAGTTACTGTTTGTTGTCTGCTGAATTAAACTCCAGGCCTTTCAAAGGCATTAGAGACAATTTGATCTCATCTAAGCCACTTACCGTATTGTCTGTATCGTCATGGTTGAGTAACACAAAGGTCTTACCCAGACACTGGTTGACAGAGCAACCAAATGGAAGGTCAAACAGCTCTGATTGTCTTATAGTGTAAACCAAGATAAACTCATAATGAAGTCAGCATCAATCACATAGAAACAGAGAGACAAACAAGCACACAGTTATACACACACATACACATGCACAGGGGTTCCAAAATCAAATCTTCTGACCTTAAATAAGCTCTAAATGCAAAATTTCCACCAAACAGTGAAAGTAGGTGAAGTCTTCCAGGACTGAAGGGTGGTAGGACCATGGATGTGTGAAACGACAGCAAGAAATAATAATGTTACAGATTCCAGAGGTCAGTCAGACTTCATGCAACATTAAAGGACGAGTAATTGATTTGACCGAAAGGTGATCAATAGGTGGCCCCTACTGACACATGCTTCTCTATATACCTCATTCTGTTTAGTGTGTGTGTGTGTGTGTGTGTGTGTGCGTGTGTGCGTGCGTGTGTGTGTGTGGTGGGTTTTGTGGGTCTGTGTGGTTGGTTGCAGGCCAGGCTAGCGGTCATGGCCGCTCAGTCATCCAGGGAACCGTAGGAGGCAGCTGCACTCCTCAAATCTGCCTCTCCAGCTCTGCGGGGGGGATGAGAGATCAACAGGAGGGAGGGTGTACGATAGACAGCATCTCCGTCTATGTCTGTCTGCCTGGCTGCAGGCAGCATGTCAGCTGGGTCTGTTCCCCAGACCCCACCACCCCCCAGCCCCTTCTCCCCATCATCACAGCCTCTCCCCCAAATCAGTGATGGACGGATGGTTTGGAGGAGGAGGAGGGGAAGGCACAGGGCAGTTAGTTCCGCCCCACAGCAGCCTGCTTTATTGAGCCTTCATTGGGGATTATTGTTATTGAATTATGGAGGGCCTCCCGTCAGACCAGTCTCTGGCAGGAAGTAGGGACGGCAGGCCTTCACACAACTGCTGATGTGTGACTCTCCTATCCCACTTGCCTCACCCCACCCCTCGATCTCTACAGACTCCTAGCTTTAGCCAGCCTCAGCCAAAATACACCCAATGTACATACACACATGTAGGTCTGCACAGTCGGAGCATGTACGCGTACACACATTCAGGTCTCAGAGAATTTATAGTCGTTTTACCTTTGGCTGGCATTACCCCAGCATTAAGTGAAAGGGAAAATAAATAAATGGAAGGTGTGAGACAGACAGATGAGGTGTATGAAGTGGTCATATGGCAGAGCTTGTGGTGGTGGTGGGGAGGAGGAGGGTCCTCTCTTTCCATTTCGCTGCTTCCTGTCTGTTCTCCATGGTTCATCCACATCCTTGATCCACATCCTTGCCCTTAGCACTCTGCATTCCTCACACCCATCTCTAACCCCCCCCCACCCACCCCCTAGCCCTGCACATGTGTTCAATGGAGGGGTGCAGACCAACAGACACCCAAGAGACAAAACCATTTATGCATGCACATGTGCATACATGCTGACATACAAGCACACGTAGTCTGATCATCTGCTGAGCACCACTTCCTTTGCCTTCATAAAGAATTACGATTATTGTGTTACACCCAGAGGATTACAGTAGGTGATCCTGGCTTTGCTTCTGTCTGGGATCTACAATATACTGTAGATTATAGACACTACATTATACAGAATCAGAGGGATTGTATCACGTCTTAAATGGCTAGACAACAGCAGATTACTGTGAGATAATCCGGTAAAAATTTACTATTGACTAAATCTGACAGATTAATTTTATATCCACCAGAAAATAGTTCATAATACCATAGCTGCCCACTTCTATTTGATCATGACCTTCCGCCACACTCCATTCTCTTTGTCAAGAGATAGCAAGGATTTAGCGACCTCTGACCTTAAGGAGGTACCCACTATGCCTTCCACCCCCATGGCTTTACACCTAGAGTAANGCGACCTCTGACCTTAAGGAGGTACCCACTATGCCTTCCACCCCCATGGCTTTACACCTAGAGTAAAGAACATATGACATCTGGTGACACATTAGCACCAAGTACTTTCCATACACACAAAAGATCCTCCTGGGACAGCAATATTTTATTATAGGAATTATAGCATTATAACAACAAAGCTTTTTCTGACTAGTATTGGTAAAATGGCCCAACTGAATTGACGGGTATGCCATTGTTTATACAGTGAACTCTATACCTTTATTGAGTTTATCTGCTTTGTGTTAAAACTTGCAGCTGTGCAGACAGCGGGGGATCCAGATTATTTTCCTTCCCTCGTTTCAGGTATGGCGGTGTATTCTGTACCCAGCCGAAACTGATCCCAGCTCTGTTTACTCTGCTTGTATCGTGTGCTACAGCACTGTGTGATGGGTGCACTATTCTTATACTCCTCTCCAAGTTTCTGTCTCATTCTCTAGTTTCCCTCCACTTGATCTCATTTGTTTAATCTCTCTCTCTCTCTCTCTCTCTCTCTCTCTCTCTCTCNCCCCCCAAACTCTCACACACACAGTCACGGACTTGGTGTTGCCTTCATGGCTTTTTCTAAATGCATCATAACCTTTTCTTTTTAAAAAGTCCCTCCAGCGTGTCTGTGTGTGTATGTGTGTGTGTGTGTGTGTGTGTCTCAAGGGAGTATCCACTGTCTGCCCCCTCTAAGACAGAGAAAACACCTCCCTATGTCTGCCAAAAACCGTTAAACCACTCCATTCTTCTCCTCCTCCCTCTTCTCTCCATCCTCATAGTTACTAGCCACATATGGACATAGTTATTTTGCCTTTTGTTTTTGGGGAACAAAGAGAGTGTATGCACTGGTCAGGAAATGTGTACATAATATCAACTTGTGATGAATGCTTCCCACACTGCACTTCCATACTTCCTGTTATTTCCCTTTAAAAGATAGAAAAACAAGCCGCTAGGTTTGTGTTGTTCTTATGTGGTCTTTACAGTAAGAAGAACAAGGACAGAAGTGATGGAGAGAAGTGGAAAAAAAAAGAGATGAGTTTTTCCCACAAAGAGACAGAGAGCCCAGTTGTGGGTTAAGAGGAATCTAGAGAGTTATAGGGGGATCTGGACTGAAGTACTCAAACATGGAGCCGTCTGGCCGGAGTCTGTGGTCAGCTCATGAAAAAGGGAAAATTGAGAAAGTGGAGATTTTTTTTAAATTTTTTTTATGTGGATCATGTTTTCTTTTGTGTAACTGTCCAAATAAAGAGAAGCAGGACATTGTACCTGATTTTCCAGCTCAGCACTGATTTGTATGGTAGATTCTGCTCTCAAAACAGAAATTTGAATTTGAATGGTGCTGAGTGAAAGTAGATAACTAGTTCCTCTTAGGAGACTGATATCATTCTAAATCCAGTGGAATCACGATATGAGTAAGAGAAAATGTGCTGTATGTAACATGCTCCTTTTTTGGATTTCATGCTATTTTTATATGCTTTTTTGGCAAGGATACTTAGTGTAACAAAACCCTGTATGGCTCCTGCTGCTAATGCTAGACATTACCTCACAAAACTGGATTTATATAGAGGAAATGGCTAATCCCTCAGGTAATATGGGCATGAATCAGTCAGGCCAGACAGCAGGAAAGATTGCACTAGTTCCCTCTCTGAGTTCCAGACAGAGCAGAGATAGTGCTGTAACTCTACTATTTTACTGTTGGAGAGAGAGAGCTGTCACAACCCCTTTGCTCTCACCATAGCTCAAGGCTAAAGCTTAAGGAAAGAGTGGTGTGTGTGTGTGTGTGTGTGTGTGCGTGNGGTTATTTCCTTAGGGTTATATGCCTTGATGGATCAAGCATAGGCACCTATTTTAACAATGCATGGTCGCTTTCATGTACATGCTCACCCATATTACAGTAACACACACATATTTACCCTAAGGTGCAGTAACAGAAGTCAGGGGCACCTTGCTTCCTGNATTACAGTAACACACACATATTTACCCTAAGGTGCAGTAACAGAAGTCAGGGGCACCTTGCTTCCTTGCTTCCTGTCTAATTTAGTGATTTGTTGAATATGCGCCATTCAAGCACTGCTACAAAGTGTCTCCTCCCACAGTGTTATTGCACATCCCCAATTTCTTCCCTACTGCACACACACACACACACACTAGCTGGCTGCTGACCGGCACTAACACTCTAATGGTGCAGTCCTACATACTTGGTATGCAAGTGTCTACTGGCAACCTCAGTCACCCACCCTGAGGTGGAGGTGGATGGGAAGGAGAGGGGATCATGATGGGAGAAGAAGGCTGCCTTTAAGCTTCCACATACACCTCAACTCCTTTCTCATGGTCTGTGCTTCTACTGATTATTTTGGTCTCAATTTAAGACCTTTAAAAACATCAGTTACTAAAGGCAGATGACGACAGGTTTCTTCCTACTACATGTCAGTTCTTGCGGTTGTTCACATCAGGGCTGGTAGCAAGCAAAAAAAAAAAAAAACNAAAAAAAAAAAAAAACACTTTGTAATTTTGTATCTTCCTGTTTTTTGATTTTCTGTTTATGTCTTGCTGATTTTGTAATTTATATATATATCTCTCTCTCTATATATATATAGATCTCCCAGTCTTCCAGTGTTAGTGTCACAGGTGTTGCAGAGGTCTGAGAGAGTTGGCTGGTTCTCCACAATCTGCATCCAGAGCAGGGGGAGTGTCTCTGTCTGGAACTTTATTTATCCATCTATCCCTGAGCCCTCCATTGCTCCAAACTCCGTTTGCATATGGAAGAGGGAAGCAAAAGCATGGCAGTGTGATGGCGGTGTGTATTGACCCAGTGGGGCGATGAGGATGGAATACTAATAGGGTTAATAGAATTAATGGTGCTGTCACCCTTGGGTGGGGAGGAATGTCAGACTTCTCAGCGACTGTTTGCAAGCTGATTGCTTTTACTCTTCCTCTGTCTAAAGACTTAGATTGTGTCTCTGTCATTGTTATCCTTTTTTCTATATATCTTTATCTTGCCCTTTCCCTTTTTTCTAAGTACTGTATCTTTCCATTCCTCCCTCACTCTTTCTTCAAATGGATAAAAGCTGCTTCAGTAATGTACCTTTGTTACAAATCTCCTTTGTTCATTCAGTTATTGATTTTATAAAGTGGTTGTGATCTATAAGTCTTTATACTTCTTGTGTCCTTCATGGACGCCTGGTGTGTGTGTGTGTGTGTGTGTGTGTGTGTGCGTGCGTGCATGTACAGTATGTTGTCTGTGTGTATGTGACTCGCTTGTCTATGTGTGCATGTGTGTGGTTGTGATTCGCTTCTGGTCCTGCGGCAGGCGAGTGTGTGTAATAATGGAAGGTTGACATTTAAAGCAGTGTATTTAGTGCCACTGAATTAGCATACTTTAACAGTCTGGTCTGTTCCTTCTGGAAGGAAGCAGGCATTAAATCCTGATGCAAGATTGGTGGGCAATTTTAAAGAGCTTTAGTGAAGATTCATAGACTACAAAATGTGCTGGCATCATGCACGCACACACACACAAAAAAACCTCATCCTCTCCTTCTTTTTCACCTTACTCTAACCGTAGACTATGCTGCTCATCTGTTCTGTATACACAGCATTTTCCACTCCGGAGGCTTTGCTGCATGAGTTATGGGAAGGGATGATAGGTGATGGGTTAGTGTGTAGAACTATGTACACTATGTGTGTATTTGGGATAAAAGAAGATACTCCTGTCACCAACACATGTCTCTACTGATGAGTATCTGTGATTTGCTGGTCTACAGGAGACGCAGGCTTGTTGCTGTTTTGCATGGATAATGTGCAAATAGGGCTACACAGCTGTGGTGGATAAAGTCTGTGTATTCTGTCTGTGCGTGTGTGTGAAAACAAGCATGTGCCTGTCTGTTGTGTTTTCCCCAGTTTTTTCTCCAGTGAATGTCATAAATATCCACACAAATGTTGAAAACATTAGCCCATGCATCATTCTTCACAGTGTTTTCTAATTAGCAGACTGCTTAATAAATCAAGATCTTGTTAACTGCTCTCACATAGAATGAATGTGTATGAATGTGATTAGCTTGTTTTATTCATGGAGAGCATCATACATGCATGCTTGGACATACTTTAAAGAATGGATTGGTATGTGTTGTTTTGACTGCAGGCTTAGCTATATTATGTATGTGCAAGAGAGCTATATTTTATTCAATTAGGGATTTGCTATTAATGTGCAATATCCTGAGAAATACTGAAATTGATTTTATATGCTGGGTAGGCCATGCAGACACTCACGCAGACACATGGGCACATTTACATATTCATTGTCTTTATAGTTTAATGTGTATAAGTGTGGAAGATATTGTTTCAGTCACATTGTTGTTTTATTTTGTGTCACGGGTTTCTTACACAGATTTACATTTTCAGACAAAGTATTTAAATTCAAAGTGTTAAAATATTTTTCTACACAAAGTTTTGACAGTTAGGACAACAACTAAAAGTGGGTGGATACATTAGTAGTTTCAGCAAATATTAGTGGAACAATATATACCATACTATATCAAAACCATGACTCCGAAACCTCAATATGTACTGAACTGTGTGATGTATGACTCATTACACTCCTATCCTCTACTATGATCACATGTATCACTTTTAATGCTTATCAAACTCTGAAATAAATATGTAAGAAATTTACCACAACACATTCTGTCACAACAGCATACAAAAATATATTAGTGTTTAGATAAAAGTCAAAATGTTGGTGTTGTACCAACAAGTGTGTGTTTGTGCAGGAATGGTGTTTTCCCTGGCAGATTGTGGTGCCGTGTTCTCACTGGGGAAAGTCAACACGGGGACAGCTTAAAGTCCCTTGATAAGCCTAGATTAAAAGATGACCAGAAATTTTTATTAACCAGTTCATGAGCAAATGGCAGCCAAAACACATCTAAGCATATCGACGCACACATGCACGCTGGACACACACTTTCAGTTGATTCCCTGCTGCTCTCGTGCTAGAGAGTAGAGAGATTACCATGGCAACCCTTGTCCAGCGCTGGGGTTTTGGCCTCCTTTTCTTACAAGCATGTTGAATGGGGTCAGACAATCCAACCCCACACCCCCCACCTACACCCTCATCAGTAGCATCACCGTCTCCCTACTGAAGACCGTTTGAATAACCTCTGTCCTTAATAGTTCAACCCACTTTCTCCTCCCTTCCCCCTCTTCCTCTATTGCTCTTGGTCAGTCGAGGTTAAAGGTTCTGGCTTATTATGACTTACCCTACGTCACTGTGGAAACCTCCACTGGGAGCTCTAATTATCCAAGGGTCTCAAGAATCCTGGAAGGTGAGAGGTGAAGGGAGGTGAAAGGTTTGTGTGAGAAGGTTGTGATGTCATGTAAAGAAGAGATTGGGCAATTTGGCTGACCATCTTGGCCTCGCGGACAGGCTCCTCACCTCATATTTTGTCACCTTAAGGCAATCTGTGCCCATCTTTAAAATAATCAGTGACATTATCATATACACAGATGCTAATTTTGCTAGTCTATAGTGAGCAGAGGTGGGTAGAAGCCTGAAACTGCATAAGTATTGTTATTACTTTATGATAATAGTGACTCAAGAATAAGTAAGAGTAGTCACCAAAATAATTACTTGAGTGAGAGTAAGAAAGTATCTATTAAAAAGATTANTAAGTAAGAGTAGTCACCAAAATAATTACTTGAGTGAGAGTAAGAAAGTATCTATTAAAAAGATTAATTGAGTAGTAAGTAGCTTTGATCAAGCTTATTCTTTCAAATAATCAACAAGTTATAAACGCTCGTCTGAGGAAAAAAATGCAAAGTAGCCATATGTAGCTTCTAATACAATCCAAATCGTATCATATGAAGAAACAGTAGACAGTAATAAATCAAATACCACAAATCATGAAAATTCTGGCCTGGCCCAAGATAGTTAGCTAGGTTAGCTTAATGAATTTACTCAAAATAGAACAAGAAAACTTGAGTTAGCATTAGCAGCCAGCACCTCGTTAAGTAGTTAACGTTGCAACTTACTGCCACGTTTCCTCAAGTTCCATGTTGAGTTCTCATAAGCTGAAATGTCCACATTTTTAGGTAGAGAAAGATGACAATGCATTATGTAGCTATTGCTTTATCTTTTTTTTTCTTTTTTTTTGTCTAAACCCCAAGAAAATAATGAAAGAAAAAAAATGTGTTTACTTAGTTTAAGTTCATTTTAATTAATATTACATTGTGCAGTGCAAAGGCTACTGGCCAGCCCACCTATCAACTCTCATTTAGCCCAATGCCGTGTCAACCCATCATTGTCATGGAGATGATGGGATGCTGAATATGATTGGACCAAACCAAAGCAGAGTAGACACTCTCAACACAGTCCAATTTTGTGAAAAAAGTTACTTAAGTACATTAACTGTCATGGAGTAAATGGAACATGTTACTACCCACCTCTGATAGTGAGTGATAACAACATGAAAAACTGAATCAGAAAAAACTGAGTACTTTATAAACAATCACAGCTGTCACTGCTGAACAAAGAAAACACAAACACCTGGCCACATTGATGAAAACTATTGCTCTCATTTCCCAAAATCAAGTGATGAACATTTCCATGCTGTTTGGCTCTTCTTGGCCTTTCAGCCAATCATATTAGAGATTATGAGCAAACTGATTTTGATTTCTCAGCCTATGTATCCCATTGTTTTGCTCGTCTACAAAAGTAATCAATCTCCCATCGTGACCACTACAAATTCATATAGTAAACAAATTAAAAACATTCAACAAAAATCTCAGAAAACCATTGATTTAAAGAGAACACTCAACAGAATAACTGAGATTAATCACATGTATCAGCTTTGTCTTTCTCTTTTCTTTAATCTCTGTTCTTGTCAGTGTCCCTTCATTCTATCTCTGTCTCTTCCCGTTCAACCATCTGAAAATTTCTGCCTATCACTGACATTCTGACATTTCCCCAGGCCTGCTCATGGTCATGTCTTATTACATGCCACGCTCCTACCCTTAGATCCATCCATTAATGTGGCTTTGATGAAGGAGCATTTGGTGTCTAAGCCTTATAGCAACATCATACATTCATCAATAACAGACTGACTTAGTGCTGGTAAAATTGCCTCAGTGCTATCCACCACAGCATGAAACATATAGGGAGGTTACTGAAGTTCATACACATTACAGGAGTAAAAGGTTGGCTTGATTGAAGTGCTTTTATGTTCTCATTTACTGTTTGAATCCCGCTGGCTATGATTCCCAGGTAGCTCACTTCTACCTGCCAATCTTGTCCCACATTTAAATCTCATAAATCCAGTGGGAGACACTGAAACAATTTCAGCTAATTTACCCCTCATCTGAACCTTGCCTGAGCTACTTTTTAGCTCATGTGATCTACTTTGAACAGCTAAGCTGAGGGAGAACATTAGGAGGTGTAATGTTTTCTGTGGTTTCAGTGTTTGACAGTTATTTAATGACTTACTTGTGAGTGCATTCAAGTGCATATGGAGTACAACCTTTAAACCTCTATAATTTTCTTTGATTCTTTTGCCCCTTGTTTATTTACTCACTTAAAATAAGTATGGCTTTTCTTTCTTCCTGCTCCTTTGTAGCAGTACTGTTGATAAATAATGTTTCCTGGAGAGAAGTCTCTGCATTATAAATTAGACTTGTATAGAAATACTTGTTGTTATATTATTATTGCAGTAGTACCATTGTGGAAGTTCCTTCTGCATATTGAGCCTCAGTCAGGACTAAGTTGTCATCACCGAGGTTGAAGTGTGAAGGCTGCAGTGTTTTTTTGCTGTGAGTGCTCTGATGTGCAACAGTCCTTTGTAACCACAGCACCCACAGGCATGACTGCCTGACACAATACTTTTTTTCCTTTCCCCTATACACTTTCCCAATTTTCATTCCCACTCTCCCAAACATCTTTCTTCTCCATTTTGTATTTGACTTGTCACATCTCACCTTTTTCCTCTCCCTTATGTTTAGTTAGTTTGATAGTGTAAGCTATTTAGTTTCTGTATACAGTCTTTTTTTCCCATCTAAACAGCTAGGTTCTATTTAAGTAGAAACAATGACTTTTCCTTACTGACAAACTCCATTTTTGAGGGCTAAGCAGAAAATCCCCCTCTCCACATCCCCTCATTTTTGCTCTCTCTGAACCTTCTTGGACTGCATCCATCACCAGCATGCTGGCCCTGGTTCAGTGTTTTAATGTGGAGCTAAATATAGGCTTCACATTGTACTGCTGTGCTTAATATGTGTGTTTGGGCTGATCAGAGTTGAGGTCTGATCTCATCCCACCACAGACCCCTAATGCATGCCGCGGTCTCTGGTTTCTATGTGGACTCGAGGGCAAACAGGGGAAAGTGCTGATATAATCATGTTTAGGGTTGTGAGTTATGTGACTGAAAAAGATGGCAATATTACAGAGCTAAAATGGAATTGAATGAGCCTTGGATAGTGCGATTATAGAGACAGCTGTTGTAAAATTGGTTGTTAACCCTCACTGAGAATCAATTCAACAGGATGTTTACTTTCAATATTCCCTGAGAAGCGGTGTCAATGGAAAAACTGGTGCTTTGAATGGATATTGTGTGATTTATTTGATATAGTTGCTTGAATTTCTGTTTCAGCCAAGAAAACCGATTTAAAAATATATTAGAGAGAAGGGGGTTAACAACTTCGTACATGATGTAGAGGGACCAATCAATAGACTTTATGGTGCCAGGCCAAAAATATGAAGTAACTGGGCTGTGTATTGACTCACAACTTGGTCAGTTTTAGGAGGTTAGTTTGTCCATATGAGCAGATTAGGGAGAGCATTGTGCTTTATGTGCAGAGAGGATTCTTCCTCTTGATGACAGTCTTTTTCTTTATTTTGCTGTATCCTTCTGCTGCTTCATCCCCATGCAGCACTATTTCTCTTTTTTCTCTTCCATTTGCTCCCACTATCTTGACATTTATCTTTTCCTTTCCCGTCTTGACTCTTTCCCTGTCTCCCTGCATGTTCCTCTCCTCCATCACCACAGAGAGCCCTCTCCAGCTTCTGTCTGTCCAATGGGAAGTGACACATGGCGCATATATCCAGGCAGGCTAACATACGCCTTATGGGACTTTATATTGTAAACAGGAACAGCAACAAAAAGGCAGCATGCTGGGCTGGTGGGAGTCATCACACACACACACACACACACACACACACACACACACACACACACACACNAGAGAGAGAGAGAGAGAGAGAGAGAGAGAGAGAGAGAGAGAGAGAGCACATTTCTACATGCTGTTTGCTGCTGACACCAGAATTCTTCAGCCTGACACTGGTGATGGATTAGATGCGTTATTGAGGCGGAGAGAGCCTCCATGTTTTCTTCCAGTGCACAGAGAAAGAGAGTGAGAGAAAGAGAGAGAGAGACACACACACACACACAGATAGCTGAATAGCCTGTACCCATTCTACCTGAAGCAAAGAAATACAATAGGGGTCTGCTACATTTCAAGCTGGGTTTCCAGGACAGACGTGTGAATAGATAGAGATAGTGAGCCTACTTAGCACACAGTGTTCTACTGCTAACCGTGGAATACAGACACTTGATGTGTATCTGTGTGTGTGTGTGTGTGTGTGTGTGTGTGTGTGTGTGTGTGTAAGCAAGCATATATGTAGATATCTGTCTACTCTTGTCAAGGAGAGGAACAAATAGAGAAGAAGCTGTGTGTGTGTGTGTGTGTGTGTGTGTGTGTGTGGGGTTCATTTCACTAATTGCTGGTATCTCACTTCTGGTGTGTGGATGATGTATTTCTCATTAGTGACTCATACTACCAGGGCACCCACCCCACCCTCCACCCCCCTGCAGCCCTACCTTATGCCCAGGAACTGACTTCATTATAGGCTGGGCATTACCCATCCTTGTCCAGAGGAACAATGGATTTGCCTCACATCCAGGTGTCAACCTTGTCACACTATCATGCTACATGCACAGACATACCATACACAAACTGACCGACTAACTAACTGGATTAGCTACACACTGTACTCTTGACCCTTGGCACAGTGGCTGGCAGCAAAATGACCCTGCATTTGAATTGGATTGAGACCTTTGTGTGTACAATTTGTTTATTCTCCCAGTATAGTGTTTTCTCTGCACAGATATGAGGAGCATTTTCCCTTCACCAAGGCACTGGCCTTAGATCTGAGCTGATTCTGAGACAGTGCTCAGCTAACCTGTGATACATGCAGAGAAAAAGTTTCAGCTATATTGAAAATCTACTTGGCAAATTAAGCACATCGTCCTTACTCAAAGTTGTATTTGACTTGCAAAGCCAAGGTGGTGTCAAGTCATGGATGGCTCAAGACAAGATTCACTGGCCCAAGATATCAATCAATCTCAACATCAAATTCAAGACCACTTAATGTGACCAAACTTGGCTCGATCAGATGAAATAGATTTGATTGGATAAGGTTTATCATGGTCATCTGAGAATGACCGTGTGTCTTTTCCACCCCACTTGAGTACAAAGGTCCCCTTCCTTCACCTTAACTTCCTTTGTGGTTTCATTGTCAGGGTCAGTGCAGACAGACAGACAGAGAGAGAGAGAGAGAGAGAGAGAAAGAAGGTGTACTGTTGCAGAATCTAATCCAGTGTGAGGGATCAGGCAGATAAAGCAATGCCTATCAACACCAAAGACTGCTGAATTGGATTAGCACAGATATAGGAGATAGCCTCCAGATAGGTTTACTTACAGAGTTCAACTTTCACTCTCCAGTCCCTTGCTTTCCCTCTCTTTGCTTCTCTCAGTCTCTCTTTCTCTTTCAAAGCACAATAATGCTTCTGAGTTTCAGCTACAACAGTATGATGTCCAAAATCAGCAGCATTATACTATTCCAGTACAAGGTGTAGGTGTAAGACTGACAATTTTCCTTGATCCAGTCCTGATGTTATTAGCATTCAGTGTTGGAGTGTACTGTATGATATGATCTGGTAAAGATTTCCATGCATGTACAGTCTGCTCTGCTGCTGAGGTATAGCAGTAGAATAATGTTCACCCTCAGAGGACTCTGTATTGCTGTTGGCAGCCACCTGTGCACATGTGCGTCCTGTTAAAGAAACACTAACCTCCCTCAAGGCTAAGGATTGAAAATAGCTTATGTCCAAATTTGAAAAGAAAGCAACTGTATCTATTTAAAGTGGACCATTCTTTACAATCAAGAGTCGAATGTTGAAGGGACACTCAGACACAAGCTGTAAAACATACAGTGTACACCAACAGAAAACCAGTAAATCACCTGTCACTGTGGGCTAGATGATGACCTACATCTTTTTGGTTTTAAAACAGCAACAAGGCTTCAGGAACTGAAATGTTAGCCCATCAGTCTATTCTTTTGTCCAGAGTGAAATATTGCTACAACTATAGGGTGGTGTACACAAATTCTTTCTCCCCAGAGGATGAATTTTACTCATTTTGCTAATGGCCTGGCCTTCACTCCAGTGCAAAAAATGAGGCCACAATTTCACTCTTCTCAGCAAGACAAAATTGTTAATACAATAGATATTGTGAAAGATAAAAGTTGGATTTTCATGAACTCATCATCCTCACAGGATGAATCCTGGTGATTTCAATGACTTTCTGGTCTTTCTTCTAGTGCCACCCTCAGGTCACAGTCAACTTTATACACACACCATCTTAAAATATGCAGGATGGATTGTTGTGACATTTGCTGAGCAAAATCCCACTCCCCAGAGGATACAAAATTTTCTTTAAGATAACAACATAGGTATCCTTTCCTCTGGAGCTATCCCTCACAGTAAACTGTCATTTCTTTCCCCTGTATTCCTAACGATCTAATCGAGAAATGTGTTCTTGTTGTTGTGTGTATTAGATTTTCAGTCTTGTTTATTTTTATTTCAATGACTTCACATATTATAAGGGTGTTGTACAGTCAGAAAAGTGAGCATTTTCATATTGTGCATACTGTATATTGCTGTATAAGGTACATTTATGGAGGAAACTTTGTAATTTTGTCCCGGTTTACCCTCTATCTGTGGGAAGCAGCAGCATCCACAATACCCAACATAAACATACAGTATTTGTATTTGAACTGTTACCCTGAATATGTTCAGCACTTTCACTCAGTAAATTGCTTCACAGAGACTCACACTGTTGAGACTGAGTATCTGGCAGGGAGTTTCGAAACCAGCGGGAACCAATGGAGGGAGGAAGGGGGAGAGAGAGAGAGAGAGAGAGAGAGAGAGAGGGAGGGAGAGACAGGGAGAGACAGGGAGAGGGGAGAAAGTTGAAGTGGAGTTTGGTCAGTCTTCAGACGTTTTTCCAGCGTGCTTACATGGTCTGATCAAAAGCACCCCATTGGCACAGACCCTTGTAGCCGCAAGGGAAGGCCAGCCTGTGAAGCCGCTTCCATGGATTCCCTGCTGGCCAAACCCAACCACCAACCCTATACCGCTGACTAGGTGCTCTGACATAAAGTTTAATCTTTGAAACAAATGTTCTTTTGTGAATATTGCAGGTTGGAACCTTTTACCTCCCTCTTAAGTGGCAGCGTGAGGAAAGTATTTTATCATTTTCAGAAAGTCCATCATCATTGCCATCATGAAAATTATAGAGAAGTTTGGAACTTAAGATGACTTGTGAATTATAACTCATTACAAAACTTTCGTCTTAACCTTTATTTGCTGCTTGTCATCTTTTAATGTTCAAGGCAGTACTGTGTTCCTCTCTTTTCCACCAATAATACTACTATGGCGCCACTGAGATACATGCACAATGTATCTCAACAGTCTCATCCATCTTTACCTGTTTTACCTCTCTCACTTTACTCAGTTTCAGCTTCCCAGAGCTGGTGATAGAGAGAGGGTAACTAATGGCTGAGGTGTTGAAATAGGGGACCAGGTTAGGCCAGGTCAAACCAAGCACAGCTCTCTGGGGCTTTAAGGGTTGGTTCAATGGATAGGTCCTCCTAAAATGGAGGGGCATAATATTCTCAAAGGGTAGAAATCCAACCTGTTAGCAGCCTTCTCGCCCAGCCTGATAAATAATGCAGGGTCAAATGGGGCAGAAATGAATGTTTTGGGCCTGAGAGAGGCTTACTCAGCTGTTGGTTACTGTAGGTTGGTAGAATGGAAGTGTGGGAGTGAGCAAGGGAGTGTGGTAAAGGATAGGGTTTTTGACAGAATTATTTTCGGTCCAGTAAGCATTGGTTTCTCCATTTACTTGCCTAGGGTTTTCGTTTTTCACTTTTCTCTTTTCTTTGTCTTATTCGCCCACCCAGAGCTTGCAAAGTACTGCACATTCTGACAGTGCCCTGGGAGTTGTTCAGCTAACCCGCCTCACACGCATGCACACATTTCTTCTCTTCCTCACTATGTTGTGTGTGCGCGTGTGCCTATGTGTGAACGCGAGGTTTACAGCTACTTTAGAAAAGCAGCTTCTTAATGTGAAAAGCAACTGGATATGGGTGTGTTTGTGTGTATATGGAGGGATGGTGTGGGTGCTTCTGAAGTGGCTGAGTGTCAGTAATGTTGATTCCATTATCTCTGTGTGAGCCATAAGCCTAAGCTGTGGGGAAAATGGATATATTTTGCGAAGAGAAGAAGCAGAGACAAAGAAATAGAGAGCAAATATGAGTACGGGTGGCTTGGAAGTGGGTTATTTTTTTATGTCTTTGTGCACATCTCTATAATGATGAAATGTGTTTACTTGACAGTACAGAAGCTATTTATTCACTGTTAGGTCTGGTGTGTGTATTAGTTTGCTTGTTACATGCCATACTGAAAGTACGTTATTAAAACAAAACAGAGCATAAACATTATAACCCCCTGCCTGAAGAGGATAGATTTTGTTCTTGGCACCCTCCAGGACAGCTGTAAGTGAATGTGCATCTCTGTTTGTGGCCTAATGTGAATTTAGAAGCCCCTGACTTGTGTGTGTGTGTGTGTGTGTGTGTGTGTGTGTGTGTGTGTGTGTGTAAAGGAGACTGTGATAGCAATCTGATTCAGATGAACTGCAGGCCTGCTGGGGGGAAGGTCAGGTTATCTAGTGATCCCTAGTGGCAGCCCTGCTAGGACACATATCACAGCATGACAGACCGTTTCTGCGGGTGCAGGCACGTGCATGCACATACACAAACACACCACACATATACTCAACGCACACACCGACACAGTGAACAGAACAGCAGCGGTCTGGCCATGCACTGACATACTTTATGGATGAGCATATTTGCTGAGGTCTCCCTCCACGCTGCAGTGTCAGTAACCAGATGAAGACTGGCACAGCCCCCACATCCTGCCTTTCTCCTCCTACATATGGTTTTCACATATGTTGTCTTCTCGATGTTTGTATTAGCCTGCCAAGGTTACGCGTAGGTCAGCCATGGAAGACACAACCACTTTGAGCTGTGCTCCTTAACTGTGCCTCCTGCTGTCATGTACTCAGCTAACCCTCAAGCTTTGAAGGCAAAGCTCAAGGGGCTCTGTGTGAACTTACCGCACATTTCTGCTGTTTGGCTATCCAACAGTTTGACATATATTCATACACACACATACAAAACACACACACACACACACACACACACACACAAAGTAAGTGTGCACATTTGCTCACGTCCCTTCCCAAACTCCCAATAGATCTTCCGTTGACAGACATATGACCTTGACTTTCCCCTCTGTGATGTTTTATAGAGAGTCTGTCTTTTCTTTGGTGCTGTCACCATTTGAATAGATGGATGAATGTTTGGGTGGAGGGAGGTAGACAGACATGGACAGATGATAGAGCCATCAGCTTTCATGGGTGGAGGAGGGCCTGGTGACATGTGACATCACAAAGCAATTCCTCACATCTAGCTCAACTTGNCACACACACACACAATTTACTGTCCTGGTTTTGCATTTAGCCTATAGGATCTGATGAATAAAGAAAAAAAAAACAAGCCTGTGATTGGCCTGTTTGGGTTAGTAAGGGTCGCATACCTCATATATGTCATTAAAATGGTTTTCCACTGTTTTCATAGCAATATGCTCTTGGCCTCAAGTTCAAAGCTTTACTCTGGGAATACATCAGTCTTCAGTAGAAAGGGGAAAGAAAACATAGCTAAGTTTTTACAAAGATCTAATAATATTAGCTGATCATTTTTAGATGTTCTACATGGAATGACAACAGGATGGAATTGAGTGGCCGTTATAGTACAAACCAATGATTGCCACATTTAAACAGGAAAGCGTTTGGAAGTAACATCTTTGTTCTTTTCAACTTATTTGCATGACTAAATATTATTTTGTCCACATCTATCTGGTTTGTGATATTTTTCCTATAGTTATTCTGATATAAATAGCAATTATTGACCTATTTGTTTGTATGTTTCTCAGATTCGTGTCGATGGGCCTCCGTATGGTGGTGTCCAGTATGAGACGATATCAGTCATCAAGGATGGCAGCCTTGTCCTCTGTGATATGGCCTTCTCTGTAGACCGCAACTACCTCTATGTCATGTCTGAGAGACAGGTAAGGATGCAAACCTGTAGTCACTAATTATATTAGTGCCGTTATACTGGAGAATGGATATTTTGACTGACTCTGTGTGTCTTTAAGTTTGAAAGCGAGGAAGAATGTGTGAGTGTGTGTGGATGTCCCACCTCTCACCATCACTAGCACCACCACCCTCTGTTAGCTATAAATAACCTGGGTTGCACAGCAGGGGACGTTGTGACAGCATTTGATAATGAAGGAGAACAATGAGGGCAGGGAGAAAGAAAGAAATAAAGAGACAAGGAAAAGACAAGGTGTGGATGGGAGAAAGATGAAGGGCACGTGGCGGCTGGCTAGCTGAAACAGAGGATGAGAGGGAGATGAAGAGTGATGAGTGAAAGTGGGACAGCCAGAGGAGTGTATGACTTAGACGGAGCAAAGAGAGACACCAAGAAAAAGAGAGAGTGCAAGGTCACCCTTTCACACTTCTAATGAAGTGACACAGCATGGCAGGGCGGGTGGGAAGCAGCCGATAGCCATCAATGCAACTGACACACTAAGCAGGCGGTAGATGAAGAGGCGAGGGGATGCAACATGGGAAAGGGACATGAGAATTGGGTAGAGGAGAGAAAACATGCAGAAAGGAAAACATGGTAGGTTAGACAAGAGATGAAAAACCAAGAAGTGAGGGGAGGAGAAGAGAAGAGCAGCAGCTGCAGGGGAGCGTGGCAGCGCAGCAACCGCAGAGATGGACGACGTGCTAAGTTGTCAGTGTGAGGTGATAGATTGCTGTCCTCTCTCCTTATCTCTGCTTTTAACACACTCAACAACTGGCTGGCCAGGGCTCACAGGTTGGGCACTGCAGTGGGTGGATGTGGAGGGGAGTTATTTAGACAGTAGCGGCCATTGCTGTGACATTTAATTTACAGTCACAGTCAGTTATTTTCAAAGGATATGTCGTTCATTCATCTAGCTGTGCTTTGCTTGTTTTTATTACATTTTGGAAAAACAAAATAAAATAAAAAGCAGCTTCTGGTTACATGCTTGCATTCTGTGTGTCTTGGCAAATGGAAATATAACAATGAATAATCAAATCAACAGTAATAGCTCACTACTACACCCAATAAGACATTAATTTAGTAATACTACAGTAATAATATTTAAACAAATGACTTTTGGTTGCATGGAATCTTTTCTCTCCTTTATTCTTTTTTGGTCATGCACCAAAATCATTTTATTTTATTAATGGGTCAAAATAGGAACACTACAGCTTTTACATCTCTCCTGCTCTCTGGGAAATGATGACACTGTAGGTTTACACACACACTATACTCTGATTTTTGTATGGCATTTAAGACAAACAAATGAAGATGACATGTTGCTAAATTGAGTAGGGAGGGAAACACGGCATGAGGGCATACATTTGCACTTTGCAGAATTCTTACACCAATTGTAAACCGATGGATCATTTACATGCATGAGTAAATTGACTTACAGTTGAAATATCTGTCTGTTACCCATAGTGAATTATGCCAATTTCGATGTGATTGTGATATTTACATGGTGTTTACATGGAAAACTCAAATTACTGTTGTATTTGGAGTAAAATCTAAATTTTAACATGCATGCAAAGTGAAAAGTGTGGAAGCCTCAAATAAGGAAGAGTTTGTAGTTAGTCTAAAGTCAGTTTCTCATATTTACTGAGCTCTTAACTCCTACATAGGTCACAGTGAAACAATCTTTCAGTGTTGTGTGTATAAATGTGTACAGTAAGCATCTATATGAAAAGAGAATTCGCTGACTATCATCAGTATTCAGATGGAGCGTTGTTCTGTTTTGCTCTTTGCTCTCTAGAAAAGGGTGAAAGCAGATACAGACACAGACACCTACCTAGAGTTGTTGGCCTGCGTAAGGTACCATTCTGTAGTCAAAGTTGACAAAGTAACTAGATTGCAATTTATTGAGTGCAGTCATACATAAATTCAACTTTTTAAAAATTCATCCTGTTTTTTTGTTTGTTTCAGTTCCTCATAAAGTTGTGATCCAGAAAATAAGAATCTCCCTGAAGCCTTAAACATTCTCAGTTTATATTAAATGTCACAACATCTTGTACTGTAATTAGGTATGAGAATTCCTGTAGCAGAAAAGCTATAAGCGTTCTTGTAAATTGTAATTGGTGCTATCATGAAGACTTTTTTTATCCGGTAATATTCCGGTAATATTTTCTGTCCTGTTTCTACTAAATAGGATGAATTTAGGATGTATAATATGGAGTCCTGTGATTTTTTTTTTTTTTTTTTTNTTTTTTTTTTTTTTTTTTCAAATATCCAGCATTTTTCAGGGGAGTTTAATAGTACAATCCTTCCTAAAGTGCACAACAGCCACATTTAACCTTCCAACCAACTCCATACAATGAGCATTAAATGAAAACCATCTGTTGACCTTTATCTCATCATTAGCCTAAATGTAACACAGAGCCTGAAGTCAGACACCCAGGACATCATGAGACCTGTCTGTCTTGTTCCCTCCTCTCTGGCTGCTGCTGTCTGAGGCCATGCACATGGTCATAGGAAACGGCAGGAACAAAGAAGGGATGATATCAAACGGATGGCAGGGCAGATTTGGCTCCAGTTGCATTTCCTATTCTGAATAACAAAGAGGCCCTCAGTGGTAGGCACAGTGGGAAAGAGAGAATGTGGATGGAGCTGAGAGAGAGAGAGAGAGAGAAAGAGAGAGAGAGAGAGAGAGAGAGAGAGAGAGAGAGAGAAGCGTCAAAAGAACCTAGGCTTTCTCTCCAGTCGCTCTCCAACTCCCCTTCACACCTGTCTCTGTGTGTGTGTGGCAAGATGAAAAATTGTGGGATGTGTGAGGCCTCAGTTTTTTTTGCATAGTTACTAACATAATGCATTTGTTCTCACAATCACATATACACTCACTCAGAAACTATAATTATAGACACATGCAAACATCAGTTTCTCATTCAGTATTCACATAGAATCTCCATGAGGCTTTTGGAGGCTTTTCATTTAGCCTTTTTTCTCTCACTCACATATATATACGTATTACACATACTGAATATGTATAAATCCTGTTCAGTCTGACTTCTTTACATTCAACACATTCCCCATGTTCTCTTTCAGTGTCTGTCTCACTGAAAGAAGTTCCTGCTCAGTTTATCTCTACCTCATCTGTTTTTTTCTCACGCTTCCACACCAGACAAAATCATTCACTCACCCACCAAGCATATATAACAGCTTCATGTTTCACATTCAATCCATGGTGCTGCCATCTTAAACTATGCTTTTGTTTTGTAGATGTAATGACAATCGCACCATATTAATGATGTGGTGAGATTGGCCCAATGTGAGGCAGCACAGCGGAACTGATGAAAAGACCTGGCTGACTGACTTTTCTTCTCCAGGAGTGATGTGTGTGTGTGAATGGGTGACTGTGTGTGTGTCATTGTGTGGTGCCTTCCTGTAGGGCGCTGTGTCATTAATGACAGACCTGTAATACACAACAGCAGATTTTCATCTCAGCATTCATCTTCAGATGTCTGTGTCTATCCACCATGGTGTCTCTTCTTTGTCTTGGCTTGAAAAACCTCAAAAAAAAAAAAAAAAAAAAAATCCTTGTTGCATTATCTCTTGCATTCACTGGGTTCATTGGGCTCGTGTCTATGAAAGCATCACCGTGCTGTGATTGCAGATCCATTGTATTGGTTTCTTGCCAAATCATACATTTGAGTCATGTTTTGTGACGTGTGTTTGTGTGTGTTGCTATCTTTAGACCAATAATCCAGTGAATTGGATACTTGGTTTGCTTGCAGTGCTGGAGGCAAATGCAGCGATGGAGAGAAAAAGGTCAGAGCTGAGCTGTCTCCTAGACACGTCCTCGACTTTTTTTTCTCACATACATTTGTCTTTTTTTTTTTTTTTTTTTTTGGTCTGTGTCATGAAATGCCCCCTGAAATGTCCTACATTTTTGAAACCCCACCATGCATTTAATATTGCATCAAAAGCTGAAGATTTCAGACTGAATACCACATCTTTCAGTGTTGTAACAAAGCATATATAGATATGTATTATGCAGTATAATGTGTCTATGTCTGACATAGTAAAACACGGGAGGCTTTAACCTTTTATCTATAAATCATATTCGAAACAGCCAGATACTCTGTGCCAATGGTGGTATTTGCAATAGAGGCTATAATCATACAGGTAGAAAGAGTATTCATGTGTGAATGGCAGCTGCAGCAATGCTAAGCCACTGGTGCTGATGCCAGCTCATGCAAATTCAGTGTGTGTTGAGTCTGCATGAGTGTTTGGCCTGGCTTCATCCTGGAATCTGTTTTTTCTCTCTCTCATTCATACCCACCCTTCTTTCTCTCTCTCTCTCTCTCTCTCTCTTTCTCTCTTTCTCTCTCTCTCTCTCTCTCTCTCTCTTTCTCTCTCTCTCTCTCTCTCTGCCTTACTGCGAGAAGGATGTGCATTATCCTGAGAGTGGAAAAAGGCCTTACCAACCCCTAGTTGTGTATGTTGCTGTGCTTGTGTGCGTGTGTACATGCCACACTATGCATTTTTGGAAAATTGAGTTCAGGCCAAAACCGCGGTAAACAAGCACGTCTGTCACTGTGGCCCACACAAGGCTCTACATGGCGCCCATTCTCTTTGTTGTCAGTTTATCAACACAATGCAGCGTAGCAGGATAAATTGCAACAACTACTTCAGTATCCTATGGGTTCCTTTGGGGGTGGATTATCAACATTTTATAAGGTCTTTTCATTCCCTTTATGGTGCATTGTGCTGTTATGGCCACTGGCTCCCAGCAGTAGGGCGAGCTCTCATCACACAGCATTGAGAATCAGTGACTGCATTATGTCGGGTTGCTTTGGTCAGCGGCCAGTAGGCAGAGCTCAGGCTGTAATGTATTATTCATGAACAACAATCAAGATTTAACATCTAAGGGGTTTTTGAAGTGATACCTGTGGCGTAGCATTAGTTCTGTCTGAAAAGCTTTTTCCAAAACATATAATAAAAAAAGAAAAAAAGAACACAAAAACAAAGGTGTCATAATTAAATCCCAAGGAAAGTGGCAGGTGTACATTTATAATGGAGTTCTGTGGTTTTTGTAATGTTTTATGGTCATGGCATACAAGAGTGCATAATAGGCTTTAACAGTTTTAATTGTTTTTCCTGTGAAATAGTGGCTTTCTAATTGCCAGCTCTTTATAAGGATAAGCATGGCATTCTTGCTAGCATGACCAACTGAGGGATACTGAGCTGGCTTGTAAAACAGACTCGTCTTTCACAGACAGACACACAGACCTCCCCCTATAGAGTCGTTCAGCCATGTGCTGCTGTCACTCTCCAATACACTCTTGGCTCTTTAGCAAACATTAAACCTCTTCCAACCCTCAGACGCCATCCTTCCTTCCTTGCCCAGATCCATGTATGGAACAGCAACATTACAGCTCACAGATCATCAGAAAAGAAAAGAAGACTTCTTTTTTCAAGCCTGGCAATTTCTTCCAGGTGCTCAGCTGTGAAATTTGAAATCTATGCATGGATTCCTTCTGCTTTTTTCAGCCATTTTATTTTTTATTTTTGTGTGATACCACTTCTCAAACTCTCCTCCCTCCATGCACCCCCGTTCTCCCTACAGATTTTTCATGTTCTCCTCCCTCTTTCCACTTCACCCAGAACCTTTATGTGGCTGGTGTGGATAGATTGAGAGGAAATGGCTTCAATGGTTATCAAGACAAAGGAAAATAGGATTTATTCACACCTTGCCCAGGCTTAGATTAGCCGACGTGCCACTGGTTCATCATTATGCAGGACTTTGGTGCGTATGACATGCTAAATCCATGTGTTAATGGGCATGGAACGCATAATGAATTTTGCCAGCTCTTCCAACATGCACCTGAGGTGTGTTACAGCAGGTTCACTTCATGCGAAGATAAAATAGAGGCTAGCAGCTCTGGTCCTGAAAAGCCTTTTGTTTCCCAGGTTTACTATTTACACCTTTTACAATAAGCAGATTGGACTGGCTCAGAGCCAGCCAGCTCATTCAAGGACTGTTTGCGTGTGTATGTGTATCATTTTCCTTTTTTTTTTTTTTNTTTTTTTTTTTTGTCCCTTAAGGCCTAACACTTACTGTAACCATCTATTTCAGAGGTGACCACAAGGATGTTCGCTTCCATATCTTTGTAGAATAGGAACAATAATCTGCACCGTGGTGGAGAGGAGGGAAGTCTGGCCAAGATTCAAGCCAAAAAAATGTTCACACCAGCAGGGCAAACAAAGTCAAACTGGCACAGGGACAAAAGATTAGTGCTTTGTGTCTAGTACTTCTGAGTCTCTCCTTCCCCCCTGGTGTTTGTTAGTTTGCTTTCAGCATTGAGTAGCCAAGGAGTTTCCGGCAACTATCACAACCTCAACAATTGCTCCTTTGCCATCCTTTGACCCCGTGATGGCCCAAGGGCAGTCCTATTAGCTCGCTGTGGCTTTAAACCAAAGAGGGAACAAGACCAGAGTTTTACCATTGACCCTTATCTCTGTTTCTCACCAATCACTGTCTGTCAGTGTCACTTGAAAAAAGAGTCCCAATAGCCTGACTGTGCACTATTAGAGCATAGAGGACTATCAAGAGGCTGCTTTCAGGATGAACGAGCAATCAGTGGAACGTGTTTAATTCAGTTAAAGCCACCAAGTTTTTTTTTCTCACTCACTTTCAAGTCTTTTCCCACAATCTAATATTTTTCTTCAACAAAACCGAGGTTCAAAGACCAGAATTCTGAATATTCTTCGAACTTACCCCTGAATGCCTTATTGTATCCCAGAGGGTGTAAAATATATATTTTTTATTTTTTATATTATTTTAAGTTCCTGAATATTCCCAAATTCCCCATTGCATCCATGGTGCGGTTTTGAGCTGTATGAATGTGAGTAGTAACTAAGGCTTCAACTGAGGTCAATTGACGTTTGTGTTATATGGTACAACTGACAATGCAGACAATGCCATGAATACCAGACAACCATGAAATCCACACCTGTGTTTAAATGAAACAAGCGACCTGGACAGTCGTGCTCTGCCATGCATGAGAAAACTGTGATGGTTCATGCCAAGTACCAACATATGCACCACACATCTGCATCTCACATCTCCCTAACAGGGGCCAGTCATGAGAGGGGATTGGTGCCCACATCTTAATAGCATCTGTCTGTTTTCGACAGGCCTCAGCTATAGACAAACATCTCTGAGACAGCCTGCTATCATTCAGAGAGAGACAATGGCCTTGATAGATTGGCCGTCATGTTTTATCTACGATATAATAGCGACAGCAGGGTCAGTTTGGGAGCTGTAGGGTTGAGGGCTGGTGAATCAATCGCACAACAGCTTCCTTGCCCAGCTCACAGGGCTGGGAGGGGGGACTGGAGCTCCGAGTCCTGTGCTTGGGTTCTCTGCTGATTCACTGACAGCTTCACTTGATATTGACACCTGGACAAATTAGGATAAATTCCCCTGTCAATACACACATCCAATGTTATTGATGATGCCATTTAGCTTTTCATTCTGGAGACACCGCTTTCATCCTTGTCCCACTTGTCTCAATCCCTTAATCTGCAGCTTTGTGTGTGTGTGTAGTTTCAGTACAAGTAATAAGTAGTAATAAAGTAGCAGTTTGACTACATTTTGCTGTAGCTTCATGATAGCTTATCAGAATCTTGGAGTATGTAGGTTTTTTTTTTTTTTATCATACTTCCTTTTTGTAATTTTGAAGCATATTTATTTATAAATTTGTCTATTTGCTTATTACTGTCTGTTTATTTTCCGCTTTTCATGTCTTGAGTCAACCTCCTAAATGACTGCCTGCTCTCATCTGGAATTTCTTTCAGTCTGACCGCTGCAAAGGGATATCCACTTTGTCTGTCTCCTGTCCAGTCCTCCACTATATAAACTCAATAATTATGTGGGTGTATATTTGTGTATCCATACTGTATATTCTCTTATTTCCATTTGGGTCAGAGGTAACAGAAGGTGTTATATGTTTATTCTGATATAAATGCTCTATGTGTTCATTTATGTGCATATGCACTTTATCTATCTACTGCTTCAGCATTATGAGGTCAAGGGTTATGGGAAGTTCAAAGGTTGACTGAGTCTGTTCATCAAACCGTAGGGGTCATACAGCAGGTCAGGTTGAGATGCCCCTTCACTGAATTATGTTTTTATTGCTTCCATCTGCTTGACCACTGCTAGTCAGCTCTTTCGCTCTCATGATGACAGATATACGTGTCCTTCCCCCTTCAGCTGTGTCCTAGCAATGTTTTACATGTCTGAATGTCGAGCTCTGTTTGCTTCCTCTGCTCTGCCCCACCTAACAAAGGCACCTCATTTGCATGAGTCCCTGAGCAGGCATTGTTAATTGACTTAAGCCAGGATTAGTGTTAATCAGGTTTTGTGCCCCGGAACCATTGGCCAATCCTAACCTCATTATTTGATAGCAGCTCTTGTCCTGTCAACCCACATCAAGCCGTTAATTAATAGAAGCCTACTCACTAAGGTCCCAGCCTATATCCCTTCTTACCTTGCATTTCCCCACTCGTCAATCCCTCTTTCCCCCATCCCAACTTCACATTCAGTTCCCCTGCTGTATCAGGAGAGGTCAATACAAACAGTAGTGATATGCAGACTGTGAGCTCAGTGCTATAGTCCAAGTTACCAGACTAGCAGACTGTATCAGTAAACCATGAAGTTCCCAGTAAACAACTGCAGTCTCTTTTGACATCTGTTTTAGATGAAATGTCAAGTCCAGTACGAATGGGGTTCAGGCCCCAATGAGAGACCCTGTGTTTGGTTTGTTTGTGTCTGGGTTCATGATCATGTGTGTGTCTGTGTGTCTCTACCAACTTAAAGCTCACAGCTGTCTCCCACCCCCATGTCTCACAGCAGTCTCTC
The DNA here is from genome assembly GCA_014773175.1 of Lucifuga dentata. Classification (NCBI taxonomy): domain Eukaryota; kingdom Metazoa; phylum Chordata; class Actinopteri; order Ophidiiformes; family Bythitidae; genus Lucifuga; species Lucifuga dentata. Next base: position 215,134 of record VXCM01001102.1, read on the forward strand.
ACTGGCCCTCTGACATAATATGAGATAATGAGGACACAAATACCTGATCCTTAGACTGTTTGACACAGTCTAAGGATCTCCCACTGCCTATAGTCTATCATCCAAGATTGTCCTTTAGCCAGCTGACTGTTGCACCCGCAAATGTACTTCATGAAAAAACTGGTGTTCAATGCCAAAGAGGACTTCTCAGAAAGTCCTGCAACAGGATAAATGCACATTTGCTGGCAAGGAGTGGTAGCACCATGTGTGTTTTATAAATGCAACTAATTAGAAATATTTAGAAATAAACAGACCAAGTGAATGTGGTCAGTTTTCAACAGACAATCATTGCTCTGAGCACATTGAGTAGCAAACCTGCCCTTGAACTCATTCAAAGCCCTCAATTATCCAGAAGCAGTGATAATTATCTCTGATTAAGCTTCTTTTTCAAAGACTGCACTTATTATTCTGTAAGCAGTGTTTTTATGGCTCCAGCATTCAAAATAACTTCAAATTTTCTTTTCTTTTTTTCCCTTTTCTTTCTTTTCTTTATGCATGTAGTCTGTCTGTGTCAATGCTTGTGTCTGAATACATGAATTTATGTATATATATGCAGGTGTGTGTGGTGTGCCTTTGTGTGTGTATAGTATATGTGACATTTAGCAAGTGCACTGGTGAGCCAAAGGAACAGTCAAGGAGCCTTCCTGCCAGAATAATCAGCTCTATAATTAAGAGCTGTGAGCATGTCAGCTGCCTTTATATGCCCCCCACCTTACACCCCACCTTCTCCTATTCGGTGTCTCTTTCTTTCTCGCTGTCTGTCTGCCTCTGTAATGGCACAGCATTTTGCCTGTTTCCTCTCTGTGCCTATGCAGCAAGCTCATGACATTTATTGTGAAACTAATGGCAGTGCTTCACTACTCCTAATTGTAGGCTTTAATTGCAATAATTATTTACAAGCCTAATTAGAGCCTAGACAGTGTCAGGGAAAAGCATGAGTGCCAGTTGAAGGAATCACGACAGGTTTTGTCAGGAGCCAGGCAAAGAGGAAAGGAAATGGAGTGGCAGTGTTTGGTCTATAATTGGGGGAGACTAGTCTAGTTCCCCCATCTCTTTCACTCATTCTGTCTCTTTTTTTCATCTGTCCGTTGCTTTTCTCCTTAGTGCTGAGATGGGGCTGCAATCAGCACGTTGAGCTGTGCTGTCTGTTTCATGAAAGGTGTGAAGATGAGGCCACACGTCAGTGGAGAGCAGCAGGCTCAGTCTCCAGCATGGCAGTAAAGGTGTTTATTTGGAGGTCTCAGGCTGAATCCATAAACAGATTTTTTTTTTTTCTGTCTAAGAAGGGCTGACAGCTCANGAGGTCTCAGGCTGAATCCATAAACAGATTTTTTTTTTTTCTGTCTAAGAAGGGCTGACAGCTCACTTCGCTACACCATCAGCTGCCTTCTAAGCGTGTGTGTATGTGCATTTGTCGCCAAGTATATTTGTTGTTGTGTGTGTTCTAACCAAGGACTTGGTTCATTTACTGCAGTTTGGCAAACCCTCAGGAGGTCTTTTGTATGTGTGTGTGAGCGTATTGGTGTGTGATGTGGTCAAGCTGCCAGGGCAGCAATATGCTCTTTGTCTGTCCTTCAGAAGGCCAGTCTAAGTAAACAGGCTACAGCAGGAGAGCTGCTGGTTTTGATGGGCTACTCATGGCAGCTCAACCCTTTCGTCTACCCAAAGGAAGAACACACGCCCTTCTCTCTCTCTCTCTCTCTCTCTCTCTCTCTCTCTCTCTCTCTNCCCCACTCTCTTCTCGTCTTCCCCCTTTCTTCTCTCCTGTCAGCGTAGGGTCCGATGGGAGGATTCAATCCCACAATGCCATTCTCCTCTCCCCTGCGGCTCACTTTGACAAAGCTGTCAGCTGGAGCCCTGGTGATGGATGTAGTATTGTACAGTGTGTGTGTGTGTGTGTGTGTGTGTGTGTGTGTGTGTGTGTGTGTGTATTTTACTACAATATTAAAATCAGTCAGAAGCACTTCCTTAAACTTTTGCTGGGTAGAAGAATTATGTTTATACTTCCAATTCCTAAATAAATCTGTAGACTCTACTTTAAATATATATCAGTGGTTTGTATTTAGAATTTCTGTGGTTTTTTTTGTTGGGTTTTTTTTTTTTTTTTTTACATTAGAGGGCTATAAAGGACAGATATTACAGAAAATGATCACTGTCTAAGATGGTGAGCAACAAACATTTATCTGTCTCTCTGTACATATGCAGACACACATTCAGCTAACAGAGGAAGATGAATGTGTAGAGGTGGATATCATATCTCTAACGCAATATATGAGAAAAAATATGAGAAAGAGAACAGGATAGATAAGACCAGTGATTTAGGCTGTACCTCTGCCGACAGCCTGTTGAAATATTACCCTTCTTGCCGACTTGTAAATCGGATATTTGGAGCCTGCAGGATCAAATGTTGGTAATTGATAGGGCCACACAGTGATGGATGGGGTTATGTGTGGGATTTGGGACTGAAAACTGTACAACAGGATTTGTGGTGGGCAAATACTGTCACTTATACCCTGAATGGAAACTGTGCAGAGCTGTTGAAAGTTCATATGTGGAACGAAAAATGCTATATATCACAGAGGAGAGCTGCTTATTTATTTCACAGTCTCCAAAAGCAACTGCAGGGAGCAGTTAATTTGGCTGCACAGAAGCAGCTGTCTGAGAATAGCGGGATGAGAGGGAGAAGGAGACAGAAGGAGGGGAGAGAAGAGAGTGGAAGGGAATGAGACACAAAGCTTTTTTTGGGCTCATTATGTTGATTTTTCCTCTTCTGCCAAACAAAGTCACCCAGGCACTTTCAGACACGTCACCGGAAATCAGTCACTGCTTTCTTTATTTTTCTCACCTCATAAGTTTCCCATATGCAAATCAAATGTTTTTTTTTTGTTTGTTTGGTTTTTTTTTTTGTCTTTCGACTGCAGCAAAAGTGCTTTCCAAGATACCTTTAGCCTGTGTCTCTATAAATTTCTCATAGAATTTCATGGAATCACTACACAGACACTGTACCAGAGTCCCAGGCTTTGTTCAGCTTCCATTATATTAGTTTTATTCCATTATATTAGTTAACACAATTAAACAGTGCCACAGCTTAGGTCAAGTATGTTTTGTGCGTCAAGTACTGCACGTTTTGGCCTTGATTTTTCACTGATCAACAGTTTTTGGATCTCACAGAAAAAAAACCCTCAGCAGAGGCAAATCTCATCAGACGCAGAAGACAATTGCAGTGATCCTGTATTTGAGGTCCGAGAGATACAGTATCTGGCAGGCTAGACATCTAGACCTGTTGTGTGAAATGTGTTGTGACCAGCAGTGACAGCAGCAATGAGCTACAGCCTAAGAGAATACAAGATACAGGGCAAGTGGAAACAAGGGGAAGGTGTCATCACAATAACATAACAACAGCAATCATGGTTCCTTATGGTGTTCTTTTTCTAGTTTTTTTTTTTTTTTTTTTTNTTTTTTTTTTTTTTTTTTTTGCTTTTTTTTAATGCATACAACGTGGATTGCTAGCTTCTTGTGCACATCCATTTTCTTCAGAAAATCTTGTCTCACATGGTCTTTCATTCACCATTCCCATGTTATCTCACGCATATTTGTGTGGCTAAATGTAATTTGGAGATCTGATGATCCTGGTGAAGGAGATCTTGTAATTTGTGACCTCCTTTTTCCTATCATATAGTTTGTAACCCACAGTGGCTTCCAAATACCCAACTACTGTGAACAGTACAGTGATCTGGCAACTTTAAAAGTTGCATATTGTGTATGTGACTTAAGTTTGAGGTGTGGAGTATATTGTGCATGTTCATGTTGCCCTTGCTTTACAGATCCTGTCGATGATGCTTTACACAGCCGTCAAGAACCGTCCAAAATACACAGCACAGTACACATTTCATTTCATTTCATTTGCACGATTATACACATACAATGATAAAAAACAAAAAGACATAATTACAAAAACAACTCGGAAAAACAATCAACACAACACAGTTCTCGTGTGGGAGAGGTAAAAAAGCTGCTTATACTGCTCCCCAACATCAACCATCCTCAATTCAATTCACCACACAACAAAAAAAAAAAAANAAAAAAAAAAAAAAGACAGAAGTGACTCAGATTAGACAAAACCAAGAAATAGATAGTCACCTTTCCACCAGAAGTGACACTATAACAGCAATGACAACAGAGTCAGCTTCAGTAATTTTTTTTTTTTTTTAAAGGAATAAAATGATGTTACCCATTGTACTACAACCAGGTATGAATTCCATAAAGTTGCACCTCTGTGTCGAAATGAAAAACAGACCATATTACTCAAACAAAAAGAAAGATGAAGCTGTTTAGATTGTGTAATACTATACAAATGGACATCTGCATTCATGCAAAAGAAGTCCATAAAGACTTTAGGTACCTGAGAATTCATAAATGAAATTTTATAAATAAACGTACAGGTTTGCAATATATTTATATACATTTAAGATGCTGAGTGAACAAAAAAGGGGGGCTGATGGTTCCTGACTGTGAGAAGAGGCTAATCTAACAAATTTCTTCTGCACTTTAAGTAGTCCACAATGTCCACATATGCAAGCATTTGTGCAAATATGCTGCTCTTAAATGTGCATTTATCTATACACCCATTTTAGGATTAGATAAAGTGCCCCATGCCACCTGAGCCTTGTTATCAATGCCCACCTTCTTTATTTCTCACTCACTGTCTTATGCACAGCCTCACATTCAACCAGAGTCACACACGCTTATGCTGTTACTCTTACAGACAGCGGCCCTGAGAGCAGTGAGGTGTAACCAAACCCTTCATTTGTATGTACATCTTGTGCACTGGGAGAGACGCTGAGACAAAGAGAACAAACATGCTCACACACATGTGCACACATAGTTACACACAGTTGCATACACACACACAAATACACACAAAACACACAAAACCCAGACATGCGCTATGGTGCCTGTCTATGGATCAGAATTCATTTCTGTCTGTCTTCCCCCTCTAAATCAATACCCCCTTTGGTCAACAGACAGCCATAAGTGTGCCAGGGAGGCTCCACAGCCTTTACACACCCCCAAAATACACACCAAGTGCACTCACACACAAACACACACATGCCTGTTGATGTATGATGGCTGTTGCTGGTCCTTATTAACTCTTCACATGCTGACTGAAGCATAGACATCATTACTGCCTGAATTGACAGTCTGCGTTCTGCTGGGACACAGACACAGACATGTTGGTCTAAGACAGACAGGCCAAACTCACATAGGAAGACAAAGAGGTACAGTGAAGTAAGACATGCTATTCAGACAGACAAGTTTTAAAAAATGGTAAGACAGGTAGACTGATTGGTCAAAAGGATAAACTGATAAACACAGAGAAATACTGCACACAGAAATGGGAGAGAGGAGCAGATAGTCATTTGATGTAAAGCACTAACAGGCAGAAGATGCAGTCAGGGAAAATCTCATTAAAATATCCTTGGCTAGGTAAAATCATGCCTTATATACATTAAATTTCCCTCTACTGCACTCCATTCTCCATCTTTTTACCTGAAGTGACTGAAGATTTTCCATGCCACTGCTAATGTTAATGAGCCATATTAGACTTTGAAGTGTCTGATTTGCTGACACCCTGTTATTATCATTAGTGCCCAGTTTATTGTGATGTCTGCTGATGTCTGAGTGAAGAAAGGTTTCCAGCAACGAATTAGACCCAGCATGACAGTCAAAGCAGACTTCCATTAGACAAACACGACACCAGTTCACAGACTTCATTTGCAGCACTTTCCTGATGTGCATCAGCCCCCATACTATACTGCATATGTACTATATATACATGTGTAACATACTGTGCTAAGGTAAACCGATACAGATTGTGTCATCTTGCATCATTTATGTAGCAGAAAAAGTGTGTTTACTGAATTAGAACAAGTACCGTCAGAAAAAGTGAAATTACTGATCACAGAAAAGGAGATTAATGATGTGTCAGGATGTGACTTTTATAGCCAACTCTGCACACAAACAGTATGTGTGCACAAATACACACACAAACACACTCACAAGTTTCACAAGTTTCCATTTCTTAAATGTCAGTGAGGGCCTTTAAACCAGTTCCCATTGAGCAAGCAGGGTAGAGGAGGCTGAGAGTTCAAAGTGGTCAGGCAGCATGGATGTAATTTCCTCCTTTTAGCCTCCTGACTGAATTACTGAGCAGAGAGGCCACCTCAGCTGGGAGTCACAGAGGAGAGGGAAGAAGAGCAAGAAAAAAGAGTAGGAGAAGAGACAGGGAGATAAGTGGAAAAGAAAGGGCCAGGGAAAACGCCAGGGACTTTCAGATCATATCACCAATATCCATCTTAACATCTTTTCCTTGTATAAGAGAGAGCACAGGGGTCTAGAAAGGAATAAAGGTGGTGGAGGAATTGTTAGCTGTGCAATTATTTGTAAATAAGTGATATATTTCTATAGTTTCTATGTTTTTGTTACTAAGGTTAAGCATTTTAGGCAATTGTGAATGAAAAACAGTCATGGAATAAGAGTGAGTAAAAAAGGAGGAAAAGTAGCTGAAACTCAAATGTCTCGATCTGGTTTTATTTCTGTGAACATCTTTTTTTAAGGTTATTGAACAGTGTTATAAGCATTTTAAAGCTGTCTGCACAAGGGGTTCAGTGGTCTGCACTATATACAAAACCACACCAAACACTAAGAACAAACACACACACTCTCCAGTCTAACCAATTCCCTTCTCCTCCTTGCCCAAAAAGAGCATTGCAGCCATACATAATTGATACACTCCTAGCTGTATCGACTGGTTGGATTTTTCATCCTCTTCTCTGGTCAATTCCCTCACTCCATTATTTCTACACTCACACTCTCTTTGCTACTTCACAACCCCCTTCATCTCATCACTCCACACATACCTACACACACACAAACACACACACACACACACATACAACACTGACACAGAAACAGTTTAGAGGACAGACACATCACCCTTCCTCCACCTTCCTTGTTCCCTGGTGCCCCACTTTGACATTAATCCATGCAGTTGGTCATCAGTCCATGGAGCACATGGTGTAATTTAATGCCATGTTTGTGCAAGCGTGTGGTGTGTATATATGTGTTTTTGATGGTGTGAAAGTGTGTGCCTAATAAAAAAAAAATTAAAAAAAATTCTTCATTGTGTTTCTGCACAAGAATTTAATACAGAGAGGAATATGGCAGCTGGCTACCTAGAACCCCGAACTCATAGAGTAAACTGCCTTTAGATGTCCTGGAGTGTATTTAATTATATAAAAATTTAAAAGGAGAGGATCTGGGTTATGTGGGCTTTCCCTACCTAATAGACATGTTGTTTGCTGTGATGGATTACATATCTCAAATGTGTTTCAAGTCTCTACGAGTTGATTTTAATAGCTTACTGAAAGGGACTGAAGCAAAAGTCTGGAAGTTAGGAGAATTAAAAAAAATTTACCTCTGAAGTAGTATATTTTGGGTTGTCAGTAATGCAATGTGTATGTGGTTTGTATATATTGGGCTCAAACATGCACGATCACCAGTGTGGTCTTTTTAATGTTACCTATTTGTTAATAGAGCACAGGCACAGGTACAGATAGGTTTTTATAAATTTAGGAAACTAGTGTGGCATACAGGACGTGATGTGTTTTTCATCTCTTGCAGCAATAACATTAGCATCAAGTTCATTTGGAACACATAGAAGTAGAGCTGGGAAGATAGTTTGAGCAGTAATAAGCTCTGTGGCTGAACAGACAAAGGCATGAGCGGCATCTACGGAAACTCAAATTTCCTTTGGAAAAATTTACCACAGCCTTGGCCATCCTTGGATTACCACATGAACTCTCCCACAGACCACACAGAAATGACTGTTCATCACTGACGGTGAACTTGAGGATTACCACTTTAAACTACCAATGGTTATCTTAACACATAATGGCCACTTAGCTGCAGAGTTCAAACTGCGGTCAGAAGACACACGGCTGACCTGTTCCTCCCTTTCTTTCCTGCCTTCCTGTCTGGCAGCCTGTCTCCTACCAGTCTGTTACTTCTGATGAGGTGCCAGGCTCCAGCCTTGCCCAGGGCAGAGGGGGCATGGGGGGANCGTACTATGGAGTGTACCCATGCTACTCGTTGAGTTCAGCAGTTCTCCTTGATCAAACAGTGGTGGCTGTAGACCCAATATAGCTTAGCCGTCCCTTGGTCCAGTGTCACAAGGTTAGGTTTTCCATCTTCGTTCTTTTCCCACTAGTGTTTTCTTTCTTTCTGAAAAAGTGACTATGTGTGTGTGTGTGAGATTGAGAGAGAGAGAGAGAGAGAGAGAGAGAGAGAGAGAGAGAGAGAAAGAAAGAAAAGGTTTCCTCAAGTGTGCATTGTAATACCTACTTCTGTTCTAGCATTTTCCTTATTTTTCACTTTTTCCTTTTGAACCCAGCCTTGTGGGGGATATAGTGTCCCCACAAGTGTTTGCAATTGGCCCAAGTCTACAATCTCAGGCCAAGTCTAATAACCAAAAGTGTGTTTTGTCCCTGAGTCAGTGATGTGGACAACATGGAGAAATAAAGAAAAGATGGACTTAGAGGGCTGACTGTGGCAATAAAGGTTAAATGCTCCCATTTTTATATAAATTATTTTGGAGTATAAAGGAGATGGCTGTTTGTAGACGATGCGAGCTGTGTAATTTCATTTTATCTCAGCTTTTTCTTCCTCTGAGGTTTAGAATTTTTGAAGTCATTGAGTAATGTCTACTCCAGTTGCTATATTCTCTACTTTAAATTCAGCTAGTCTGGAAAACACCCATTATGAAAAAGATGTGACCTTCAGAAAATGCAGTAATACGCAATGGTAACTCCCATAGAATTCACCTGACCTTCATTTATCCTGCACCTTTCCTGCATTAATGCTGTAGACAGTTCTTTAGTAAATGTTATATAGCAGAAATAAATCAGTGCTTTGTATTCAACATAAAACTTGTTTCCGACAAATGACTTGTCAGTGAGCTGCTGACATCTGTAACAACAAAAGAAGCATTCTGAAACTCATTCCTCTCGGTGTTGAGCAGAGCCATATGTTTCAAGGGGATAAACGTTGTCAGTGAGTTTTTTATGTGTATGGTGAGGCGGATTTTTACATGCAGCACATGTCTATTAATTACTCTTACACGTTCACTCTTGGAATGTGGGTTTTAAGCCATCATCAAAGCTTCCAGCTGTTTGCACAGACAACTCAGCGTATCTAAGGGATCAGCACTCTCCCACCACACACATTCTCTCCCAACGCACACACTCTCCCATTTGGCCCTCAATCAAGCCGAGTGTAATTACTGTGAATCTTGAAGCCTGATTATGGTCGGACTAACCATAACACTTAAGCAGACCCTCTTACCTCTTTTGTCAGGGTCAGCCAGGCTTACGCTTAATATTAATGATGGCTTGAACCACAGTTCTGAGCTCAGTCTCAGCCTGTAAAAAACAGCAAATTTATTCTCATTTTCATGCTTAAAGTTTTCAGTAAAATAAAGCAAAGTCATAAGGGTGAGATAACTCTTATTTTCAGCACAGTCCATGCAGTTTTGCTTGCTTTGTTACTATCAAACGTAAGAGAATGCCACTCACTATTGGGTGGATGTCAACAAGCTGGATGAGATGGCTCAGCTGTGACTCCAAAGACTGGATTTGCTTAGATCATAGAGAGCAGAAGGATTTTGTGTGTAGCAGAAACGAGGAGCAAGAGAAGGAAACAGGGAGAAAGGAAGAGGGGAGATGCTGCCTATGGCCATAAGAAGAGTCTCCATGGGATTACTAGAGCAGATTATAGAGGGCTGGCTGAAAGGCTCAGCCGGACATGTAGTTAGGCTGGACACAGGAGAGACTGGCTGCAGGGTCAGTGTGAGACCAAGGGACACACTAGATTTCATTCCTTTTCATTCATTCAGCAGCAAGTATTTGCCTTGCCTTTGTGCTTTTGTCATTATCCCCTCAAACACATGTACGCACACACACACACACACACACACACACACCCTCCGCTGGAATGGGTATTGTGTTCATGATCGATGTGCCTCGTTCCAGTGACGTGGTAGCCTGGCTAACTCTCATTAAAAATGGATAGGGTGTAGGGGAACTGGCAGTGCATGTGTCTGTAGGTGTGTGTGTGTGTGTGTGTGTGTGTGTGTGTGTGTGTGTGTGTGTGTTTAAAAGGATGTGAAGGTGCAGGAAGTCCCAGAGGTGCCAGCTGTTTACCGTACACTGCTGGAGGTTTTGGAGGTTGGAGGGGGTGGTGCTTGTAGATGAAGTGTGTTCCTGAGGTCAGAGCCATGCCTGTTGCCTTGGCAACAGTTTGCAAAATAGCTTCCCCTGCATTACTGGTGACGGCGGGATTTTTCTCTTCTCTTGTGTCTCTGTCTCTCGGCATGGTGTGACACATCTGGCACCACAGAGACTAGAGCTCATCAGAGCACAAAGCAATGGGCCGTTTCAAAACTGCTCTGTCCTTCTTTATGCTGTTTTTTCCCCAGTCTTTCCGTGTTCTGCTTTCTCTTCCTACCCTGCTGCTGTCCCCACATCCATCACAGAGGTGCAGTGTGCATGGCTGGGTCTCAGGGCGGAGGGGTTGAAATGGAGCCACCATTCATTCTCAGTCTCAGAGAGGGAAGAACATATGAAAGCATTCCCTCAGTTCTCTAATGCCCGTACATTGTTATCTGCTCTTGGACACCAAATGTCTCAATCTTCTTTTCTGCTTATTCTTACTCAAAAGGAAATTAAAAATGATGAGCAGACCTCGCCTTCACAAGTAGCCAGACGAATGAGTGCAAAATATGTGCAGGAGGAATTTACGGCAAGGCCTTTCTTTCTTTCTTTCTTTCTTTCTTTCTTTCTTTCTTTCTTTCAATGCCAGGAAGGCAAAAAACAAACAAACAAAAAAACCCCATAGCTCTCATGTTATGCAGTGCCTAGCATCTCTACCTCTCTGTGACAATACTGTCACCTCCCTGTTTTCTGCTTGTAGAGACAGTAAGATATTCAACAGCTACAAGAAGTAAATGGAATTCATAATTTCTGAAAGTTACACAAGTAAAACTGCCATGTTACTGGCCTCAAATGGCAGCAAAGAGGTCCTCCGCTGAATTTGAAAGACTTCATGCTAGCTGACAATATTTAAATCCAGGTTCTTTGGCAAATAATGTTTGAATGAGGATATATTGACACATATATTTTGACATGACAATAGCCTTGATTCTATGACCCAAACCCTTAGTTATTGATTTAACTAATGGAGACTACACCTCTGCATCTAGTGAGGCTTGGCAATAATAATAGAAGCTGAGACTGATTCAGCATGAGTCCTTGAAAGAGACAAAGCTGTTGTTTTAACCCTCGGCTGTCAGTCACTTACACCGTTGGGTGCAATATGCGACTGTAGTGCAGCCTCTGTGGTTGAATAGCCCCCTGCTAAGGTCATCTTAAGCTGGAATTATATTCACATTCGTTTACCAGGGCAGAGTACTTCTCACTGATAATGCTCAGTCTATCGCAGATCAGCTGTGGAAATGAACATGATTTGGAAAAAAGAGATGGAGAAAGTTGGAGGCAATATTCGATCATGCGGTGCTTTTTGTCTTCCTAGAAAATGCAGGAGTAAGTATTTGCACATTTATTGCGGCAGTGTGCTTGTATGAGGGAACACACACACACACACACACACACACACACACACACACACAAACACACAGTGGGAGAAGGGCCTGCATTGTGCAGCCCTGCTGTGTTGAATGACTCTAGCGTGTGCTGGGCAACAGCTGCTGTGATCCCATTCAGCCCTCCCTCCAACTATCTTCCTCACTTACATGACTGGCTCATTCTGACCCAAACATCAACACACAAACACACACACATACAGTGTTTATACTGTATATACAGTATACATCCTTGTACTTTCTCTCCTATTCTGTCTGTGTTTTTTGTTTCATTTTCACACCTCTGTTTCTCTCTTTATTTCACTCTCCATGTTTCATAATATCCCCACTTTTTGTTTTTGTTTCAAGCTGTATCAGCTGACAGCCATAAGGGACACCCCAACCCACTCAAACTCCCCCCCAGCAATCCCTGTCTTTCCCCCTGCTGACAGCTGTCTCCACACTGTAACCCTTTCATGGAGCTGAGCCTCTGTGAAAGTTACACTATAAAGTTTCACCAGTTTTGCACATGTTCTGGAAGGATCTGAGGCCTTTTTTTGGGTTTAAAAGGATTCAGATAGCAACTTTGAGATTCATACACAGGCTGAGTTGTTGTTTCCTCAGCCAAGTCGGGTTCCTGGTGGGCTTGTTTGTCATCAGTTCCAGCTTGTGCTGCTGATGTGACCCCGTCTGCAGCTCATTACAGCATGCCACCTGTTTGTCCCGAAGCTAGGCAACACACACACACACACACACACACACACACACACACACAAATAGAGTTTGTTGGGCTGACAGGGGGTTAATTTAACAGGAGTGTCCACAGAGGAGCCGCCACACAGTGCAGAGGCTGTCAATGTCCCACTGTATCAATGGCTCTCTTTGTCCTCCTGGGACCTTCTTTCTTGTGCCACAGGGTTTGGGACCAGGCAGACGAGGTGGAGGGTTATTGAGCTTTTTAGGGGCAAAGACAAAAAAAAAAGACAAAAAGAAACAATAGAAATGCTTAAATACACAGATATATATAGCTTAGAATTTTTTCCACAGTAGCTCACAGTTTTATCACCTAAAACCTTAAAAAGCCAAGCTATAACAGGCAAATCTGACACAAACACAGATGGATACCCTACTGTAGCTGAGTGCTGATTGCAGCAGATAATAATATCAATTAAAATCACACTGTTGTGGATATGTCCAAGATCTGTAAAGAGAAGAAATGTAAGAAGTGTTTGTACCTTTCTTTCATTCCCCCATGTTTTGCAGAGGAGCCACTTAATTGAACATCGCTCTGAGATGGAGGTTTGGATGAGCACTGACAGTCAGAGCCTGCTGTCACTATCTAACAAGGAAATTGAAAGACAGATATGACTGAAAATTAATCTGCGGACAACTCTTCAAGTAAATTTTCAAGTTTTCAACCCAGAGTTTTCCTGTGTAACATCTTAGTTGCTGAGCAGCGGCGGTGTCATTGTGTCAGCGTGTTTGTCCAGTGAGATGCAGGTGTGAAGGGGACAGCCCCGTGGGACACTTGAAGACACACACACCATGCACACACCCACTACTGCTGCACAAACAGACTGATGCCATGTGGCAGAACAGAACCTTGTCTGGCAGACAGACAGATACAGACAGACGCAGCTATACACACACACACACACTCACACTCATTGAAACTAACAGAAGGACAAGTGTATGTTTAGCAGCAGCAGTATCCTGTAGCAGCTCTGCTCTGACTGATTTAAATGCTCAGCAGTTGGCTGGCTGAGAGGACATCAGGTGTTATTCTCTGGGCTTCACCAGCGTGTTGTGTTCATGCATGTAAATTCTCATCTCTATGTTTGTGTAAGTTGAATGTAAATCACATAAGCACAAGGATGTTTGTTCTTTATTCAAATGACTGTTGTCTAACAGCCCTGTGTGGATTAGTGTGGATTCGTGGGTGTGGAGTGTGTTTGCTTTGTGCTGAAAATGCTTATTCAAATTTCTTTCAGTTGACACTTGGAGCATATTTTGCTTTAAAGTGGTTGTAGTCTCTATTGATTTATATATTTAAAAAAAAAAGTCACAGTGCAACATAATCACAGTTTCACAGTTATGCTGATATCATCTATTTTTTTAAGACATTTTATCTTTGCATAAGCTTTGGGGAAAAGTTACACTTGTTAAGTAATTGGATTCTTTTGTGCAGTTGTATACTTGTTGTATTAAACTTTTACTTTTCACTCCCACATTTTGCATTTGTACAGTCAAGTTGGAGGTTATACACACACACACATACACACACTTGAGAAAAGTGCTTGTCAGTATTCCACCATGTGTAGGTGTATTTGTACAGGCTGTACCTAGGAGGACAGATGCGCCGTGCAGACAAAAGCCCATTGATGCAGTGAGAGCAGCTTTCTCTGGCCAAGTGATCCCAGCTGCTCGCTAATGTTTCTTTGGCTTGCAGATAAAGGCAACAGTTGCCCTCTCCAATGCACATGCTTGTCAACTGTACATATGGCACGTTATTGTTGGCTTTTGTTTGTCAAAAAGCTAGGGAAAGTCTGTATTTAATTTGAATATTAAAAATGGGTGATAATCAATCATGTGAAAATTCAGGATTGTAAAATGCCTTTTACTGTGTGTGCGAGTTAAGTGTTTTTAATTACTATGAGCAACTCTGGCAAACTCATTTGAATTTCTTTTCTTTTCTTTTTTCTTTCTTCACTTTAGGTTCAGCACATTTTTTGAGTTGTAACAAATGTAAAAGAAAACTGTTTTCAATGTATAATATTTTATACATTTGTTTAACATAGGTGGGAAAGTAAACACTTTATCAGATACAGTATCTGAAAGGGTGCGACTGAATGAGGATAGCTTTAGTACACACACACACACACAGAGACGTCTTTATTTGCATCTTGTGATGTTTTTAAGGCTGCATAGTAACTGTGACACATTCATGTGTTTTCAGGTGACCCAAGTTCCCATTGAATCATGTGAGCAGTATGGGACATGTGGAGAGTGTCTGAGTTCTGGAGACCCACACTGTGGCTGGTGTGTGCTGCATAACATGTGAGTATCCCTCCAACAGAAACATGGATATGGTCTGACTCATATTGTTAATCCAATCTGTTACAGCTGAGAGTGTGTTTTGGTAGTTTAGGGCTTATTATACTACTGTTTCAGCTGTTATAAAGACACCATAAGCATAGAAGTCATGAGTGACATCTGCTGGAGCTGAGATGCTACTGCGATAGAACCAAATAGACATGAAAAGAAAAACAGAAAGAAAGAAAAAGGAATACAAAAAGCATGTGTCGTAATTTGGGTATGAGTTATTCATTGCAGTAGACATCTGTAAATGGATGAAAGATATAAGAAGAAACGATGAAAAAGGGGTGTACTGGGCTCAGAAGATGAATACAGCCCTGCTAAAGTAGCTAAAAGACAATTTATACTTTCCGTCTCTCTCTGTCTCGCTCTCTCTCTCTCTCCTTCTTTCTTAAGCACTCACACACACACACACACACACATACACAAACACACTCTCATCTGTCTGAGCTTTTTCTTAGCTGCTATGCCTGAAATTCTCTACTTACTGCCCCTCTTAAATGCAGCTCCTCTCTCTCTAAACGTATAGCTGAATATTTGTGTGTGTCAGAGCATCGCTGCAATCATCATTACCGTGATGGCGGCCCCTGCAAAGTGCACTTAAAGTAATTTACATCACTCCAAAGCTGGGACAGGACAAATAATTGCCTAGCGACAAGGTAATTCAGCATGTGTCTGTGGAGGCATGGGAGGGGCTGGTTACAGTTCTCTGCAGTCTGCATACCTTCACACAGGGATCATTTACCACAACATTAGCCTCTGTGCTAGGCTGTTAATCATATGCTTTTGTGTAGGTGTGGTAATGAATGGAATAATTCAGGTTGGCGAAAACGGGACTCCACCGCAGTCTGTGAGACATGTTGCTGCTAAAAGGTGAATGGGTTTTTGAACCTGCTGTGTTGAAAGCAGCTGTGAGGAGGAAACAGCTGTTTGGCCTGTGAATATGTTGTGTGAGTGCTTCTGTTTGCATGTGTGCGCGCATATGGTTTGCAGTTTTTGTGGACATGCGCAAACATTTATGTGGACCGCTGTACTGTAACACGGGGAGAAAAGGTCAGCATCTAGATTCATGTCAGATCAGCCATCTGTTCTCCCAACGCCACGGACCCTCATGCCACCTGTCTCTGCTCCTAATCTCCCTTTCTCCCTTCTGACCCTGCATTAAGTACGGCAGAGCCCCTGTCAGCTCTGACTGAGTTACTGCAGAGAGGTAGAGAGGAGAAGTTCCTGTAAGAGGGAAGTTAGTTGGCTCTTATGCTGTGCCTATTTAAAACTCTGAACTCTGAATTTCTGATTTCTGACCAAGAAAAGCCAAAGAAAATGCCCCATTGGACAGCCGGACACGCTTTCCCAACCTGAGTTCAGATTAACATCATTTCAATATGGCTGCTCACACCATAAACTCTAATTTCTCTGTGTAATGAACATTTCAAAGTATTTTCTTTAGATCAATCAGCGTAGACACAGACAGACACAGACACAGTAACCTGAATATATATAACACTGTCAATGCAGTAGCTGTTTTGAAAAGGCAAATACCATAGCCCATAAATGTTAAAATGTATCTTCTTTTGGTCCAACAGAGCAAACAGAACAAAGTTTTCATGGAGGCGACCATGTAGTCTCCCACTTTTTTTTAAATTTTATTTTATTTTTTTAGCTCAACAACACAGTTGTCGTAAATTACTTAATTCTGAGTTACGACTTCTCAGTTACTGCTGCTGATATGAAGCTGAGAATGCCACCTAACAGTTATAACCTGAAGTACTAATGACTCAAGAAAAATTAAACGCT
Source organism: Lucifuga dentata (assembly GCA_014773175.1). NCBI lineage: Eukaryota > Metazoa > Chordata > Actinopteri > Ophidiiformes > Bythitidae > Lucifuga > Lucifuga dentata. The sequence continues at coordinate 231,758 of VXCM01001102.1, forward strand.
CACAACCTTGTAAAAGGGTTTATTGGGTTTAGTTGTCATGAAGAGGCTGCTCGTATAGACCAACAGAGGGAATACTAAAAGGAAAAACTACTGCAGAAAAGCAGCTGCACCCTTCTGGTGAAGAGCTCCTCACGCACATACACACACACACACAAAATTAAATTTCTTCCCAGCTGTGGTGCCATCCACAGCTGTTATTACTACCATTTCCTTCTATCCCCTTTCCCTCCATTCCTCCATCATCCATCCCTAAACCAATGTTGATTTTAGGAAATTATCTGTCCTTCCCCTTGTTTGCGTGCACTCCCTCAGTCCTCTCACAGCAAAGCATCTAGGCTGTTCTACTCATCTCATCGCCACTCAATTCAGCATGGCTCAATGCTATGCTGTCTCCCATTTAGACTCTCTCCCCTCTGGAATCAGCTCTTCCACACTCTAGAGATGGTGGGCTTGCCACACATAAACACCCCTTGCTTTGATCATTCCCTCCCTTTTCCTTCAGCTGTCATCCCCAATATCCCTCCTTTTATCTTCTCCTTTAAACACTGTCCCCCTCCCGTTTTTCTTTGTTTGTCTATGTGTGCTCACTGAAGGTGCAGCATTCTAAGGTGGCTAATTAGGAACAAGGTAGGACTTTAGCTTGGTTTGTGATGATAAGGAGAATGTTGGAGAGGCAGGGAGCTGGCCAGAAGTGGCGTCTCCGTGTTCGCTGTCTCTCCACTCTCTTTCTTCTTCCTCTGATTCAGCGTGGTGTGAGACTCAAAAGTCCTTTAATTACTAGCAGCTGCTCGGCATCCAGTGAAAGCATGAAGAACGAGAGGGAGAAAAGAGCGAGGGGATAAGACTGAGGGGAAGAGAATGAGAGAGTGTTTGATGCTGCACACTCATCGGCCCACAAAACCAAGCAGCATTTTGATTGCAGCTCAAAGGGAGCTCATCATCTCGAGCGCTCTTCAGTCACAGCCCTATGAATGGGTATAGTTCAGCCTTCGTCTGACCACAATCCAAAACCACGGAGCTATACTGAGGCTCGCTCTCTCTCTCTCTCTACCTCAGCCTGCAGCTCATCGTTGTTAGATTAGCTCTCTAATCATACCCAAAAGAGGCTTTTCCATCTCAAAATGTCCCATGTCACTTGATTCTGCCTCTGTTCCACATCCCAGCAGGGAATAGGGATTTTTTACTGAGATTTAGGTGGATTAGTCACAAGTCTGACTTCCATCCAAGAGTTGAGATTGGGCTGGTGATCTCTTGCCATGGCCAGCAGTCAAGTCAAGTAGTGAATTCCCTAAATAATATTATTATAAGCTCACAATTGATCTGAATGAGTGAATGATGGTAGGTTGTGGAGCTGTGTAACATACGCATAAGAAAATCTTTTCTCTCTCTGTCTAAATCGGCACTGGTTTGTTGTGTGGATGACAGCTTTGGGCTATTGGTGTAATAAGCCCTAGCAGAGAGTGAGTCAGCATTTGAGGGCCGCTCTGAGCAGCATAATATATTGCAGCTACACTATGATACTGTATTGTATTGTGCTGCCAATCTGCATGTGGCTGAATGGCCCAGATCTGTTTCAGTAACAATCCACAGGTCACCAGATATGTAAGAGCTGGAGGTAGCTCTAGTTTACTCCATCTGCTGTGCCGTATTTTTCTGTCTTTGTTCTTCTGTGTAGTTGGAAAGCAAATTGCTGTAAATTTTTGTTCTTTCTTCTCACTCACTGATCTCTGCAGTAGCTGCTGAATGGTACAGCCATCCACTTTCACAAATCAATGTTATTAGCTTAAATGCTGTCAAGCGATTTGTTCGGCATCCTGATTGAAGCACACTATACGACTTCGCTTTGTCAAAAGGAGTAGTCAGGGTTTGGGACATGGCCCAGTCCTTTGACAGAGTAGACATTTTGGATTGTGGCCCAGGATTTAAGAGAAATGACGTGGGAATTTAAGACAGGAAATAATGCCAGTTTGTGCTGTTGTCAGGGCCATTGTTCCACGAGTTTGTCAAAATCAAGTACTTAAGTCTTGTCTCATTAACGCTTTTGTCTTTAAACAGTTTAGTGGTGACATGATTAGATGAAATTTTATACTATTCATAATTTAAGTAATTTTTCATTGAAACATGCCAAACCTTTGCTTGTTACAGTTCTCAAAACATGTTTCATATCATTATAAACTGAATTCCTTTAAGTTTTTTGGAATGCTTATCACACTACATAAGCAGAAGATCACTTTGGAATGCAGAAACGAATAGTAAATATTTACTCTTATTTTGGACATTTTAGAGACTATAGATTAAATAGAGTAATAAAGAAAAGACAGCTTAATCCACAATGAAAATAATCATTAGTTGCAACCCTGTAATATTTACTTTTGTGATGTTTTCATCATAGTATCCACCCCATATGGACTACGATCGACATCGAACTCCAACCATAAAATCTCCTCTAATTTACCAGTGGCAACAACAATTAGCGTAGCGATGAAATGGCTGCTTCAGCCCATTGTTGATGTCAGACTGTGTGCCTAATGGCCGACTCATCAGCTACAGCCACAGTTAGCTGAAGGAAGCTGCATCCATCTCCCCAATCTGTGTCTAATGAGATATTGATCATGAACATGCAGGTCTATCAATATTTCCATAGATTCCTAGCACATAGAGCTAGATAGATTAACAATTGCGGAAATACTGCAGCAGCATGAAGGTGGAAGGGCTAGATACTATACGTTACATATGTAATGGGAGTGTATTTACTTAGCTTTAACTGGTGGGTAGCATTTTACTTTAAGCTTCAAACTGGTGACTGGAGGGGAAAGGAAAAGAGGGTTCATCGCTTTGTCTTTCTTGCTTACTAATGCATTCTTTATCTGAAATGCTTCCATCTTTACAGTGTTTCCTCTGCCATTCTTTTTCCTCTCTTTTTCTTGCTGTCATTTCATGCTCAGCCCACACAAGTGAAGCTATCGCTTGATGCAAAACACTCTGTAATAACTTCTTTGTGGACCTTTTTTTCTCTCTTCATCTACCTTCTCTTTCTTTTCCTTTATCCAGTCTCTGCAGCAGACACCAAGTCACTGTACAGTATATATGTGTGTGTGTGTTTATACGTGACTCCATTTACACAACACTAATTTCTTGATCTATGAGCTAATGAAGTGAACAGACAGTGGCCACAGTGAGTTCTGTGTCCTGCAGGCAATGTCCTGCAGTGACATTATCGCCACTAGAGACAGCCTATGAGTTGCAGTGGCGGTTTTGGCCACAGACATAAACTTTGGGTTTCAAACTGCATGTTAGCCCAAACCCACACAGCAGCTTGAGCTGGTGAAGTGAAACATCTCTGTGGTGGTTTGAAATTTTGTTTGTTTTGGTTTTCTTTATCCTGCTTCCCTTCTGCCCATCCCTCCTGTGGACCCCATTTTAAAGGACCATACCAGCTATTTTGTATGTTTGAGCCTAACATATTCAATTTTCATACATGTTACGTTATTGACAACCATTTCCCGAAGGATAAAACTGTATTTCAGCTTTCCTGATATTTTGTAAATTCTCTTAATCTTTCAAAATCAAATATTCAAGTGATACATCCCAAACATGCTTTAAAATCTATATTTTGCCAGCTTAAAAATCTAAGTTTTGTCTGCTAATAGTTACACAGCTTTATGAAGTCAGTCATTTAAATTTTTTCGATAAATGCAGGTCTTCTTTTGGAACTATATTCCCCAGTGGGAATATAGCTTAAACGATAAAATTATGTAACTTCAAAAAAACCTTAAAAAAGACATCTTGTTTGCGAATGATGGATTACCTATCCCAAGAACATTTCATGTATCAACAAGTTGATTTTAATAGCGTACCAGAATNGATTACCTATCCCAAGAACATTTCATGTATCAACAAGTTGATTTTAATAGCGTACCAGAATGAACTAAAATCAGTGGCGGTCTGGAAGGTAGGAAAAATTTTTTTAAATTCACCGTTCCAGTAGTATACTTTGGGAAATGATTGCCAGTAATGTCATGTGTATGAAATTGAATATATTAGGCTCAAACATACAAAATGGCCAGTATGGTCCTTTAATGAATATTCTCATTCTTTCTGGATCCAATGTAAGGAACACACATCCTGAATTACTTAGTATGAGGATAGAACACTAAGAGGAGGAGGCAGGCTAGTGTACACACAGTCCTGCACATCACTGCGTGCCTAATCATTCCTCTTTCATAACGGGGAGGCGAAATCCCAGTGCAGTCAGTCTACATACATGTTTGAATTGACATGTTTCTGTAGCAATGCAGAGTCCCTGAACCAGGACTCCATTCAACCAAATCAAATCACGCCCGTGATTCTCTGACATAATGAATGAACCCTTAAGATCAGCAAAGCTTTGTTAGCCACCATCAAATATTCAATCTACTTCTAGTTCATCCCCTCTCTACCTACATCTTCCCCCCTTTCCTCCTCCTTTTTGTCCCCTCCAACCCACCATTACCCACCACCTCCCCTGCCCAGCCACGACAGCTCTGCTCTCATTTCTCTTTCTCTTTCTCTTCTGTGATGTGGGCTGGCTCAATTGAAGGAAGGTAGGTGATTTTAAAATGCCCCCCCCCCCCCCNCCCCCCCCCCCCCCTTAAACATGGTGCTCACAGCTAGAGCTGCAATCAGACAGACCTCCACACTTTTCACCAAAGTCCTTAGATGTGGTAAGGGAGGGTGAGGAGGGAGAGGAGAACAGAAACATCTTCTGCTGTCGCCTACCTCAAGGCCTAAGTGTATGTGTGTGTGTATGAGAGAGAGAGAGAGAGAGAGAGAGAGAGAGAGAGAGATGAGATGAGTGCAAGGGAGTGCATGTCATTATACATGCGTGTGCTTGCCTGTGTGTGTTCATTTGAATATACACACATATTTATCCATGGCTATATCTCCTTATGGTGGTGTCTGTGTGCTTCAGCGTGTGTGTGCATGTGTGTCTGTGTGTGTACTCACATGTCTGTGTGTCTATCAGAGCTTGGCACAGCAGAGACAACAGTGTAATTGCCTGTCTAGGGTAATTGAATAAGAAGCAGGCTTTGGTGGGAAGGACCCTGAGGTCTGTCCTCTGCTAGCCTCACCCACTCATGTCAAAGGGAAGTCTGCTGCAGCCACATGCCACTACAAATTACGCTACACATTAGATATAGACTACTGAATTCGATTCCACGTACTGTGTCAGAATGTAATTTCTGGCTAATAGCTCCAACTCCTGCCCACACAAACAGCCACAGGAGAAAACAATGTGCTAGTGTTTTTTTGTTTTTTGGGGGTTTTTTTTTTTTTTGCTTTGATTTATTTACATATTTATTTTTCTTATTCACCTTACATTATTGCATGGAATGTAACTGACACCTACCATGGCATTCATATGCTCCAGTGTGCTTAGATTCCAGAAAGGAGTAGAGAAATAACTGCAGGGAACTACTTCAGCACCATGGACAGAGCTGCAGAGTAAAATAATGGTGAGCTTATTACAGGAGATGGGCTGGCAGGACTGCTTGTGTGTTTATATGCTCTGTATAGAAATGTATACACTCATGTATACATCCATCTCATGTGTCACTTTATCCAGCTGTGTTTGTTTTTGATAAAACCGTAAATGTGTTTATCTTTCCCTAAACACTTCTCTGCATTTCTGAGTGTGAGGGCCTCCACTTAGGAATATGAGTAATGGAACACAAAACACAGAGAAGAGCGACTGATTGACATGCCAGCGCCAGACAGGAGGATGAGGGAGGTGAGGACGGGAGGCGGTCAGGCAGGGGGAATATGAGGAAGGCAGGATGCTAGTCAACACTCAGGGGCATGCACTTCAGCTAATGAGAGAGGCAAGAGGTCAGCGTCTAACTACACAGAGATAATGGCCATCTCCTGAAACCATGGCAACTGAAGCAATCCCCCCTCCCCCCTCCCCCGCCGNCCCCCGCCGCTGCACTATCATTTTCTTTGCCCCACTGAAATGAATTTTATTTTTAAAAATTGCAGTGAGGAAAATCAATTCAGGGCTTTTTGTCAGTTAATGACCATTCAGGTTTTTGCATCTGCACCCCTACAGCTAGGAGAACATGCATAAAACATTGTCAGCAGCCCGCACCTGAAAGCACATTAAGTATCATTTTCTGCTGCAATTGTGAATGTAAAATAGAAGCGCCAAATTGCAGGCAGAGTGACACCTTGTCAAAGAAAGGTGCACTAATTTCAACTCTTGAAAGGGCGAGACAAAAGGACAAGACATGGCGAGGGAGGGAGAGAAAGGATAAAAGACCAATGGAGAAGGATGTGGCACATGTACCAGTGATAAAGTGGTGGAGTCAAATGTGTAAAATAAAGAGGAAAGAAGTAACAGTGGAAAAATTTAACTTGTTATATTTAAGGAAAATAAATACAGTTTCCAAATAGTGAAGGAGGGGAAAAAAATCCTCCTGCAGTGCCCCCTCTTTCCCAGTGGGAGATTCACACTACTACACCAATTCCACAGCTTCCTGCTCTCGAAAAGCCCTAGGGAGCATTGTGTGTATGTGCAAGTGTTTGTATGTGTGTGTGTGTGTGTGTGTTATCCTTAGAGTGCTTGTGCCCGTTCATGTGTGTCTGCTGGATATGGCTTGAACTTCTGACAACATAATTACACACAGATGTCGTGGATGAAGATGTAGCTTAGAGTCAAAATGTGTGAGTGTGTGGTTAAGAAGCATGATATGGCCCCTAACACACACTTACACACATTGAAGCCCCACACACACCGCACCAATGCACCCACAGTCAACACCAGTGGAGGGGGCATACAGTGGCGTGCCAACACCGTGGATAGTGGCTGACCCATCAGAGTCCAATTAGAGCTGCTGTGACCAGACAGCCAGTTAGAGACAGACACTTCCACTGCTGGATTGAGTGCTTTTGGTGTAATGGTGAGGAGGGACACGCAGTTTTAATAAGGAGGAGGAGGAGGTGGCTGAGTTTTAATGAGAGACTGGGTGGATTGTGTGGGTGTCTTGTGGTACTTGATTTTGTGTGTGACCATTAAGATTCCTTATGAGTGAATGGCATGTAATTTTCATTCGTTATAGCTTACATTTATTATATAAAATTCGTCTGTGTAAAGCATAGTGCTGTGGTTTTTTTCATTTATGTTACCGTTATTAAATTAGCCGCAGGAGGAACTGCGGTTCAAGCCGTTATGTCGCTCCCGACTGCTTTCGTGGTGCATTGGGAATGAATAATATCCTCAAAGCTGTGACCAGCTACTAGTTTATAAGGACTGTCAGAGCTGCAGGTCAAAGATGGCAGCTGTTACTGATGGTAGGAGTGTCATATAATACAGGTTTTTACATGACTGAATTATTAATGTCATGTTTAAGGTGACACTGCATTATTTCCTCCTGACTGCATTGCTCCTAGTAGTGTAGTCAAGTCACATTACTTATAGTTTCAAAGTCCATTTATTAGATGATATTACTTTATGATTTAAGCAACCTCATATTTTCTTCCCCTTCTGTTACTGCTGGTAACTAGTCGTTCTTACTTCCAATTTAAATTGTCGCATAATCAGCTGTTGCCATTATTTCATTGTCTTCCTTTTCCCCACCTTCCATTGTTAGAGTTTTCTTTCCTACAATGTCAGCAATCTTTTTTTTTCTTCCTGTAATATTTATACAATATTTATGGGTCACTTCTGTTTTAGTCCTTATTACAACAATACAGCATGGATTTAATCTTTACTGCTATTACAACATTGGTACCCTCTCTTTTTCTTTTTTCAAGGCACATTGGTAACCACTTCTTTCTTTGTTCCTCCTTTTTTTTTCCACTGTTCAGCTGCTCTCAGAGGAACCGGTGTGAACGTGCTGATGAGCCATACCGCTTTGCTGCCTCTATAAACCAGTGTGTGAAGGCCACTGTGCATCCAGACAGCATTGCAGTATCCGAGCCCAGCGTACCTGTAAGTTCCATTGTATCGCACATACACACAATATTGCCATGCAATTGTAACTATGACTTGCATGCAGCACAATAAAAATTTAGTTCACATCTGCATATTTTCCACCCACACACAGAAGCAGAGAAGTTTGTCTAGTCTTGGTTATGGTCGATGCATAAACATTAAATGGGAAGGTTCCAAAGAGCGCAATGTGGGTGTGGGGGTTTTCGGCATGCATATGCTCACTTTGTACACAGCAGTTAATATGTGTGCCAAGACTTTTTTGTGTGGGTGGACGCGTAGGTGTTAAAGTTGTCGAAGAGCAGCTGAATACAGTGCAATATTTCCACAGGGACTGAGTGAAAACAGGCGGATAGAGCATTAGTAAAAGTTCTTTTGAATACTTCACATGTAAACATACTTCAGCTCTTAAAACACTCACTGTTAAAGGGTCAGCTTATTTAAAATGGAAAAGAAAACTTTTTTTTTCTCATCCAGAGCGCTAACAATCCATTCCGATGGTTTTGGTGTGATTTACTGAGATTTAGAGCTGTCTCCTTTAGAGATGTCTGCTCTCACAACAGTAGAGTGGTGCTCAGTTGCACTTGGTTTTTGGGGTTTACAGCACAAAAAATTACACGGATAGAAACATCAGGATGTGACATCACAGAAATGGATGTAAGCCTAAATGCACAGTGTTTTTTTTTCAGCTGATTTACTCCTCAGTGGTTCTTGATGAGCTAGCAGTATTAGTTATCTATCTGTAAATCTCCAGATAGTGCCACAACACCATGAGCGGGATTCATAAAAAAAAATCACAATAACTACACTTCACTCTAAATAATAATTGAAGCTCATTCATAAAGTTTTCCTTGCATCGATCAGTAGATTGGTGTCCCATTACTAACATGTTGTTGTAAGGGTTGTCACAGGTAAAAGCCAGTGAAGATCGATGAGTTTTCACATGATGATTTCTGACAAGAGATGTTGATTTTGAGCATTATTATTGTATATTGTAAATTATTTGGCACTTTGGAGACCAAAACAAACTGCCACTGACTCCATTGTATTGGAGTGACAACAGACATCACCTCTTCTCATAAATCATATTGAAACAGTTTGAAGTTTTTCGTGGTATTTGTGGTGAGCTGAAATGGCTGAAAATCACACTAACTCTGCTAAAAGTGCCAGTAGCATTGGCAACTTCAGCTGCATCACATCATAGCTCAGCCTCATATTCACCCTCAGTATGGCCCACACTGTCTTCCTACAAACAGTAGTTCACTAGAAACCAGTGAAACATGTTTATTTATAGTTATGTTTGTCTGATGCTAAAATCTTTCTATGTCAGCCATGCCAGCAACAGGGTCGTCTCACCCACCTCAAAAAAAAAAAAAAANAAAAAAAAAAAAAAACAAAAAAAAACATAAACACACAAATTCACAAATTCCACTGTGGTAGACAGCTATCTCCATGACAACAAACTCTTTATCTAGGCACCCGCAGCAATGGAAATAAATCACATCACCTTTGTTAAAACTCTACCACCAATTAGTTGAGCCATTGCTGCCAAGTTTTAGAAACACCCACCACATTGTCATGGAGCAATGAAGAACAGAAAGAGCAAAGGCTTAACATTTGGAGAAAAGCTTCCTTTCAGTGTGTGTGTGTGTGTGTGCGTTTGCTCGCGTGCTCACGTGCGAGCGAGGACAATTTTGAGTGTTTATCTGTGTGTGTGTGTCTTAGTAGAACGATGAGAGCTAATTAATGTGAGAGGTTACTCAGGGAATTCTACATTGAACAAAAGACATTGATTGCTGCGATTGCTGTAATCAAGGATCTCTCTGACACACCTCAGAGTGAAGCAACACAAACATGGTGAAAGTAAAACAGGAAAAAAAAATGAAAGAATAAAAAATCATCCATCCTCTCAATTGGTACCAGAGCAAGCCAGCTAACGATGGAGGCAGCATAGTCAGCTGCAGAGGCAGTCAGTATCTCTTGAAAGGCCTGCAGTTAAGCTGCTCAGCTGCCTTGCCTGTCCCAGTAGCCCTGCGGTGTTTAGTGAGAGGCAGATAAAACAAAGGGAAACTTCAAATGGTAAGGCCCAAAAATAACAGCTAATGGAACAAGGCTGTGAAATGCCATGGCGATAATTATCCAGGCTGCCTCTCTTGGCTGGAGAGTCAGATCACATACCCTGTACGGTATACAGAATAGGTTTATTTATAGGCAGAACAGCTGAATGCTCTAGCCTCAGTCATAGTCATTGCTCTCAAGAGAATGACTTCAAACGCCTCTCTGCATGTGTGTGGTATGTTGTAAATATATGTCATGACTTTGTGTGTTCGTTGTGTGTGTGGTTTTGACTTTCATTTCATGTATCTGTGTGATGCGAAAACAACAAATAGGATTCATCAAGTGACCATTTCTATATCCGTCAACACAGTTCAGTTCATTTGCCACTGATTAATAGGTACAGTTTTCTGTTTCTACCACTGGTAGGATATCTTGTATGCCCAAATCCTAGATAAAGATCCAAACAGAGCAAAAAAAAACAAAAAAAGAAAAACAAACAAGAAAGCACTCAAGAGTGTATACCTCCGCCAAGGCCAACAAAATCCCCAATAAATCAATCTTCTTCTAGATATTGTGTGATCTGGATCGTCACCAAAATAAGTGAATCTTTTAATTTAGAAAATGAGCTAAATTTCATTGACATCAGCCTATTAACATTGATTTTTTTTTTTTTTTTTTTTTTTGGCTAAAAATTTGGTCCGGATCACCTCCACAATGTAATCACTTCTTCCTCTCAACGTTATATGTCTATCCTCAAGTTTCATCCAGACAAATACATTAGGCACTGGTGAATCCTTTACCAGTGAATATTTTATCTGTTTTGCTGTTTAGTGATACAAAATTTCCTGTATCAAGCATGAGATAAATAATTAATATTTAAAGGCCTCCACTCTGAACCACACTGTATTTTTTTAAAAATGTGTAGTTTTGGCTGTGTAGATATTAACTGATGTGATCTCTTGATGACTCTTCTCTCTAATTTGTGTGCTAATGGAAGCAATTTTAATGGATTTCAATGGAGCAAGATGTCAGTGTGCAGTAACAACATTCAGAAAATAAATCATGTAAAATAGTTATGGTTAATTAAAAAAAAATAATTAATAGTGTGTGCTTAGCGCACATATCAGCCTGTTATGTCAGCCTAACAATGCATTTTGGTTTGCATTGTTATGTGAAGGAAAAATTGATTGAATGGGCCAACCCAACCCAAATCATTGTCTCTTTATTACAATCTTTGTGACTTCATGAAAACATTGTTTGGTGATTGTCATGTGATCTTCCCTGTGTGCAGCTCCTGGTTAAGGTCAGCGATGTTCCAGATCTTTCTGCGGGCATCACTTGTTCCTTCGGTAATCTGACAGAGGTCGAGGGTCAGGTCAACGGCAACCAGATACTCTGTGTGTCTCCTGCCGCCAAGGATGTCCCTCTTATCCCCACCGACCAAGGTAGATACAGAGCACAGACACAAACATACTGTATGCAAACTTTATATGCAAACTTAATGATATGTTCAAAAAAACTAAATTACTTTTACTTTGAAGCTTGCAATGGCTGATGGGATCATGGTGACGAAAGATGATAGTTGAACTGCACAGCACCTTCATACATATAAAAACTACCTTTGCTGCATTCCAATTTGTTTCTCTCCTTCTGCTGTTTTTCCTGCACTGAGCTGTGCTGTGTTTATCTGCACATCATTGTGTCTAACAAGCTCATACTGATCCACGATCAGTTGTGTGGATGTGGAGTGTCTCCACACATAGCCAGGCACCATTAGCTCTGAAGGGAGATCAGACTGAGGTCTCCCAGCTTGCATCTGAGTTGGAGTTGGCCACATTTCTGCCTTCATATTGGGTCTAATGAGCAGTGGTCTGACAAGAAAGGTGTTATGGTGAATTAGTTTCTTAGAATAGCCAAGACACGGTAAGCAGGCCTGCTGCATCTGTCTGAGAAGTGTGCTTCCTGGTAATAATTAAATGAAGAAAAAAATTAGTCGACAAACAAATAATGTTAAAAGTCAGCCATATATTTTTTTAGCCTCAGTTCACATAATCTAGGTTGATGGTGAGAGCAAAGGACATATCCAAACACGATCTAAGACAACTTTTTGGTCCAGGAATAAAGATATGATAATCATCCTTACACCTCAACCTTTCCTCCAGCAGTTTGTCATAAATATTCCATGTTGGCTCTGGTATCCATATATGTGGTAACATATATGTCATTATGAATGCTAACACCTGTTGTTTGACAATAAATACTTGTTGTTTGCTAGCCAAGATGGCTGCAGGGCAACAAAAGCAAATGCCTTGAATAATATATCATGGGCTATGTGTGTGGAAATCACTGTGTGTTTTGGGGGGTTCAGTAATCCTCACCTCCCTGTGAGTAAATGACAGGCCTGTTTGCCCAAGCTCCCATAGGGAGCAGTGCATCAGCCACTAATATGAATGGTCTCCCCCAGGTAAATGTCAGCTAATTCTCCCTATAAGTCTCTCACTCCATCCAACCATCTATCTATCATCCAGCCTTTCCCCATCCACCCCCACCTCCTCTCTCCCCTGAATTCTGACCATCTTCCCCAATTTTACTCCTCATTCATTCCTAGAGGGTNCCTCCTCTCTCCCCTGAATTCTGACCATCTTCCCCAATTTTACTCCTCATTCATTCCTAGAGGGTATGCAATTTGAAATTTCTATGCTTGAGGAGAGGAGAGGAGAGGAGAGGAGAGGAGAGGAGAAAACACAACACAGGAAATGAGATTAAAGGTGAAGGAGGAGAAGGGGCAAAAAGAAAGAAAGGTGAAATTAAAACTGGAGAGAAAGACAGAAAGGAAAGGGGAGGGTAAAGTGTGGAAGAAAACATCTTGCACTCTCCTGGAGGGATATTTGAGTGGACAGGAACTCTGTACCACATTGTTTGCCAGATCCTGTGAGACAGATATGCAGCGGTAGAAGTCAGCCATGAGCCCAGCCTGGCTGGTGTACAGGCTTGTGTAAAACACAGCCTGATTCCCAACAGGTGTTGTGGAGAGAACGGGGCACGGAGGGTCATTCAAACCTCCTACACACTGGATGTCATCTGAAATTCAGCCTGCTCTACTCATACAAACACACACACAATCACATATTTATGGAGTCTGTATTCTCATGGGAAGGATAAAATACTGTTTTTACAAAAAAACACAAGTACAGCCGGCACCGTTCAACAAAAAGTAAACTTGATCGTAGTTTGTATGGATTAAAACATTTTAAGTGGACTATCAACATGATAGTATTGTCATGGATATCATACACTATGAGACTCAACAGACTTCACAAGTACAGAACAAGTGATATGGATTTGTTGTTCAAGAATGTGCAAAATAATATAAATAAACAGACACTGCACTGCATTAATACATCTTATAAATATTCATCTTCTCTCATCTCTCCCTTTCAGACTGGTCAGGTGTTGAACTGAGGCTGAACTCTAAGGAGACCGGTCAAATGCTTATTAGCACAGAGGTCAAGTTTTACAACTGCAGTGTCCACCAACTGTGAGTATCTCTCTCTTTCTGCACTCATTCATTCTCTTTTCATTTACAACAGCATCTCAGCTCTGGTGCCCAAAACCACTGAATCAATGCTCTTGGAATTAGTTACACTTTGTCTTTAACCTTAGCTGGCCCCTGTCCCCTAAAAATATCTCTGTAAAGACTAATGTAATCTGATCGGTAGCCGGTCCCCGAGCACCACAGCAGGAAGTTTGTGCTATAATAAGCCCTCTTCTCAACACTGCTTACCAGGTCCTCAATAGGGATTTCATGCCTATTTTCATGCCATGTCTCCCAGTTACTGAATGATGTTGAATTGAATCCCTGGATTGGAGATCTCAGCATCTGCAGTGACTTTGCAATCACTCACTTTAGATTGGTGTGGCAGATTCTGAGTGTGAGATTCAAAGGCCTTGCTGACTTTGAAATATTACTGACGGAGAGCAGTAGAGTTGGGGTATTACAATCAAGATGCTTACAGGTTTGCTGGAATCATAAAACGGACCTCATTCTCCCCTTTGCCAAAATATAAGTATGCAATATTTCTCTCTCTCTCTCTCTCTCTCTCTCTCTCTCTCTCTCTCTCTCTCTCTTATGCATACACTGCCCTATAGCTGCATATACGTAGGTCTGCTGTCTCAGAACCCTGTTTGAGTACCACAGAAAGCAATTACCAGCTCCTGCATCGGTTCAGTTAATCGGTGATGACAAACATGCATGCCCAGATAGACCTACACACACACACNCACACACACACACACACACACAAAGAAATATGCATATGCTTGAAAAGGGCATACTCCCTCTCTCTCTCTCTCTCTCTCACACACACACGCTCCCTCTTTGCCTGAAGGCAGATCAGCCCTATTCTTCTGAATCAGTGTGTCTGCCAGAGACCCCTCCCGTGCTTTTGCACCATTTAATATTTCAGAATAAGCAAGTATGAACAACTCAACATTTTTTCAGAGGTAGAAAGAAAGAGACCCAAGTGAGGCTGGATTAGTCTCTTAATAATTGTTCATGAATGCATAGTGCAGTAAATGCCATTGCAGTCAATCATCAGTGTACTGTACTTTGTCTTTGCTATGGTAACATACAAGGGAGCATCACATCTTGTAGCCCAAGGCTGTCACTTCTCATCCATTTTCACCCCTTCATCATTCCATTTATTCATCACTCCATCCAATCATCCATGCAACCACTATAGCTGCATGGTACTGTATATCTTGGATAAAGTGAAGTAGTGTATGTACCCCCATGGCGAGACATACACACCAACTCACATTTGCATTCACAAAAAAAAAACAAAAAAAACACACAAATGCACACACACCTAACAGCTGGTAATTACAGCAAATCTCCAACAATACAGGGATAATGGTAATTGCAGGATCAAGCTGTGCCAATGTCTTATTTGTCCTCATTACTCAACGTTCCTTCACTCCATCCCTTGCTCTCTCTCTTTCTCCATCTGATTTTGGTTGTGAGGGCTAATATACACTCTCCCATTCACACGACACACAATGTTAATATATGGCAGGAGAAAATATATGCAAGGAGAACTTGGTCCAGCAGCTATTAGGTACTGTGCCAACCACAAGGGCACAACAACAGCAGGTGCCCACTTGGAATCTGAACTCATTTCCTGTGTGGCACTTCACTCCACTTGGCAAACTCCCTGCCCCTCCTTGACTGCAGTGCTTTTTTCTGACTCTCACACTTTGTGTGTGTGTGTGTGTGTGTGTGGTGTGTGTGTGTGTGTGTGTGTGTGTGGGGGGGCACGCATGCAGGTGTCTCTCATGCGTGAACAGTGCCTTCCGTTGCCACTGGTGCAAGTACCGCAACTTGTGTACCCACGACCCCTCCAGCTGTTCCTTCCAGGAGGGACGAGTCAACGCCTCTGAGGTTAGTGGAACACGTACACAAGCGCATATGCATGCACAAGCTTGCTAGCATAATTTTCTATTTCTCTCATCTCCATTTCTGTCTCTTTTTCCTTTCTCCTACACACGCACAGTCTCTCTCGTTTCCTCTGACTGCAACCAGCTCTGTGTTCCAGCTTTGTGTCAGCCTCAGGGCATGTCTTCAGAAAGACAGAAGCCATCTAAAGCTCTTCTATTTCCGTATTGGCGTTTTTCATTCAGAGCTCTTGTTCTCTGCAGTAGCAATTAACAGTCTATTATCTGCAGAGTTATTGAGCTCAGCTTGTCTTAACAATGACGTGGAATCACCCTGACCAAGTTGATCATGTTACGCATTAGACACAATGCTTGACTTATATCTCTGTTTTCCTTTGTGCATACATTGCATTGCATCTCTGGTTTGGATCCTGGGCATTTGGTTGTGTGTGCAGTTCATTTGTGTGCATGTGTGTATACATGTTTTCACTTGTCTAATCCCATTTAGTAATAATAAAGGACAAAATAAGTGTGTTAACTATTCCTGGGGCTCATGGATCAGGTGGCATCACCTGAGAGGACACCATTGCTGCAGTGATTTTTCAGGACACACATTTGCTGCAGGATAGCAGACTTCATTATCTTTTTTTTTTTTTTANTTTTTTTTTTTTTTAATCTGTCCTTTGCCAGTCAATATAGACATGCATCGGTTCAGAGCACCTATAACAGCTGTTCTGATAGGATGATTGCAATGATAATGCTCTATTTAAATTGTAAGGCAGCTGCTTATGCAAGATTTATAAAAACTTCTGACTCAAAGCCACCAAAACCAAAGCTTATATCTCTGATGCTATCAAGAGACACTTTAAACTGTTTGTGTGGGAATTAATCTGAAGGAGATTTTTTTTCTGTGATAAAGTGTGGCTTTCACAATATATTGCTAACAGTAATGGACTATAAAAAGCAGCTTTATCCTTGTAAACCCCTAAGCACTTATTTAATCATTCTGAGTCTCCACTCTGCCAATATAGTTGCACAATTTGTCTTGATGGGACCAAGTTGTTCAGTGTTCAGCTATCTAAACTGAGTTTTCCAAGCTTATATACAATAAGTCACTTTTAAATTCTAGGTTCAGGTGAATTTTCACTTTAATTGCACTCGTATACCTTTCATCGTCCTTATTTATCAGTCAGGCATGGCGCTTCTCTGTCATCCTACTGCTGACCTAAACACTAAAAACAAAACACAGTTATTACCTATCTTTTTGTTTGTCTGTTAGTTATCAGATTGTCTCCAAAACTACTTACTAAATTTCAGTTGGTGGAAAGTTAGGCCATGGGCAAAGGAAAGGGCTGATTAGTTTCTGGTGAGCTTTGGTATGTAAATTATTCATTAATTTTTTGATATTCCCCACTATTTTCCTGTAATTTGCCAACATAAACTGCCATAACTCTTCAACATGCAATTTGGAAGCTGATACATGCATGTATCAACAGTGATCTTGCAAATTTTGACAGACTTTGGCCTACAGGTTATGCAACAACATGATATATTTTTACATTTTGTTTGTTTTGTTGGTGCTGACTCTTTGACCTGTGTTTGTCTCCTCCAGGACTGTCCCCAGCTGGTCCGCTCTGAGGAGATTCTGATCCCAGCAGGGGAGGTGAAACCTATCACGCTGAAGGCCAAGAACCTGCCCCAGCCCCAGTCCGGCCAGCGAGGCTATGAGTGTGTCCTCCACATCCAAGGGGTCAGCCACAGAGTCACCGCCCTCCGCTTCAACAGCTCCAGCGTCCAGTGCCAGAACAGCTCTGTATGTTGAGTGGTGCTTGGCCAGTTTTGAGTGTGATTGATGATGCATGATTTCTGTGTGTGGATTGTGTGTGTCTGTGTGTTTACATTTTTGTGTATATCCATTGGAGACAGAGTAGATACTGCCTAGGTAATTACACTAAAGAAAACTGCAGCAAGGTTCTACCCTCTAGCCAAGCATACACCGACTACTGCAATATATTCTCTGTGGAACCACATGCATACACATTTTCTTTTCTCTCTTTCTTCACTTTCTCTTTCTCTGTCTTCCATACACACATTTGCACAATATAAGCCAGCCTGGAATTGAGGGCATAGGAGGCAGCTAAGGGCATCTCTAATGGTCAGAGAGAGGGAAAGAAAGTTAAAGATTGCAGTTTCTCACTTTCTTAGCTCTCTGATGATGTAATTTTGGGGTAACATGGGAGGGGAGATCCATGGAGGCTCTAGGGAGTCAAGCTCCCAAACCTTCCAGTGAAATCATATTCTCATTTTGTCTCTTTTCCACTTTCATTCTCCTCTCTCTCTCTCTCTCTCTCTCTCTCTCTTCATTATTTCCCCTTCCTTGGGCTCCAGTATCTGTATGAGGGTATGAAAATCAGTGAGCTGCCAGTGGATTTCTCAGTGGTATGGAACGGCAACTTCATTATTGATAACCCGGAGAATATTCAAGGTAAGAAGAGATGCTGCTGTCAACATGAGCTGGCAAACAGGATAAAGATGGGCAATCTAATGCTCTATACCCCCNATAACTGTGAGTTATTCACATTCATATTGGCAAATACTAAATGCAAGGGCGCAGACACTAAAACGTATGCACAGACGCACGGAAACTGAGAGAGGATTAAATTGTTCACTGTTTCAACATACATGTCGAAGCTGTGTTAATACTGCTTGATTTGTGTTCATTTTCATACATTTTCCCTGTAGAGACAAATCTCTTTCTAGTCTGCTCCGTAAACTGGCCTACAATTACAGACTTTCAGCCTCTGTTCAGTTGGAAAGTAAATGTGAGTAACTTGCCCCCCACCACCACCACCCACCCCACTGTGTGTGCGTATATGTATTTCAGATATAAAAATCTGTAGTGTATCTTAAAGCGTTTGTTTGAGGTAAACATGGAGATAGCTTGTGGGGAAATTTCACTTGCAGCATACTGTTTGCTTAAAAGAAAAATACTCTCCAGTTACTTGAAACTGTGTAGATTTAGTTAGATCGGTTTATTTATTATATATTCCCATTGCTTCTGGTATCTCACAGTGCACCTTTACAAGTGTGCAGCCCAGCGGGACAGCTGTGGCATGTGTCTGAAGGCAGAGAGGAAGTTCCAGTGTGGCTGGTGCAGCGGAGAGGGAAGATGTACACTACGACACCACTGCCCTCTTATCAATCCTTACACCACCCGCTGGCTGGATCTGTCCAGCAAGAATGTCAAGTGTACCAACCCACGCATCACTGAGGTCAGTATGCTATCCTCTTTGTCCCTTTTGCTTTCCTAGTTAAAAGGAGCTTGAATCAATGTGTAATAATAATAATAATAATAATAATACATTCCAACATTATAGCACAGTTCAGCACAGAATGTTAGATGATCATGAGATTTCCTACTGGTCTACAAGACTATACTTCCACTTCATGATTTTACAGCTTGTAACAGCTTGATAAGACATTGTCATTGGTCACAGTGGCGATGCTATTACAGAGATAAAGACCTGTTTTGTATTCTCCAAAGCACATCATGGCTAAAGCCCAGTAAGCCCAGATGACCACTTCAGCATGCTCATTTTGTAAAATATTCTTACAAGATGGGTAGAGTTCTTAACAGGGAAATGATGATTTACATGGAGAGGCATGGCATGCTCTCTCTCTCTCTCTCTCTCTCTCTCTCTCTCTCTCTCTGCATCTGGTAGTGTCTAAGTGTGTAAAAGTGATTTTGTGCACGTGTGTGAGTGAGTGAGTGTGTTTACACTTGAATGTGTTCTTTCATGTAGATTTTGTTCACGTTCATGGCAATGGCCCTGACACACACACACAAACACTTAAACAAACATATAAACAAATCCAGAGATGTTTTAAAGGTCTTTCTCTTTGACATCTGCCTTCTCTTTGTTGTTGTTGGGTACAGATGCACGAATGCCTACACATAGATTTTAATGTGTTCTGCGTCTTCACAAGGTTACTACATCCCTTTGAAAGTAACTTTGGCACCAACACATGTTAAACAGTAAGCTTATTCTTGGTTTCTTCAAGTTGTTTCTTCATAGACAAAGAAGAGGTTCCACATATATTGTATGTGTCTTTGTGTCTTTTTATTCCCACTCTCTGAGCCTTCCCAGCCATTACAGTAACACCATCCAATGGCTGTATCTTCCCCACCTGAGAGGCACAGAGGTCATGACCTGGAAGTGCTTATTTGTTTCCCCATAAGTGGGCTCTTGCTTGCTAAGGCAATATTTTCATCCAGCTCAGTAGGTTTGCTGTCACAGGAGAGACCAGGACATACTACTTAATTAGTCTTGGTAACGCACCATTGCATTATGGTTAACCTGCCAGACCTCTCTACCGCCACATTGATTCATTTGGCTTCCTGTGCCACATACTCACATTTAATTGAGCCAATTAAAAGTGAAGTTAAAGACTTCATTAATTGATTGGCTATACTGTACATAGATAAGCTTGTAAAGAGAGGAAGGATAAAGATAAAGATGACCCTTTCTTATGACTCTGCCTCACCATCCATCTTCTTGTCTGTCTGCTGTCTATCTTCTATCCCCACTCTTCCTCCTCCTTCCCCTGTGTATCCTATCTCTGAGTGTACTTGTTAAATTAACTTCTGCTCTTGTGTAACTTCATTATGCTTGCAGCTTGTCATTCTGTACAAAGGAATACCGTGAGGCATTCCTTACTCAGCTCCTGCTTGTATTAATGTTATGAGAACAGAATCTGGTTGCTCAAGCCACCAAGACCTTCATCTGTCAGTCTACAAACTTAATGGTCAAATAAAATGGCAAGAGGGTGTTTTGGTCAATTTCATTAATTTCCAAATTTTGAAAATTGCTCAACTTCACTGGTTTTGGAAAGGTTTTGGCAGGATGGCTAAAACCATAAATTGCTTGACTACACTGTCTATAAGACAGTTGCAGTTTCCAGAGGAGCTATGGTGGAGGTTACCACCACTAAGCATGTCAACTATTACATTCGCAACATCTACAATTTATGTGTCAGAAGTGTAAAAGCTCAAAGACTTACCATTCTGGACTCTTACTCAACAGCAATACAGGCAAAAACTAAGTATAAAAGTACAGGCAGTCCTCGGTTACAAACGAGTTCTGTTGCCACTGCTGCTCATAAGTCGGATTTGTACCTAAGTTGGAACAGTTACATAAGATGTGTATCTAGCATATTTTACTTAGGTGTGTATCTAGTGTATATATTTTATCTTTTTATGCATAAGAAACATTAAAGAAACACTTCCAGATATCCTAAAACATTGGAAACGTAATGGAGAGAGAGAGAGAGAGTGTGTGTGGGGGTATAAAAAAGCATATAGGTTAACACTTACTCTCGCTCCTATTGATGTCTTACACGTTGGAAGAGGCATTGTAAAGTAGTATTCATTATTATGAATCATTGTATGTAATTCGAATTTTTAATTTAATAGGCTTTATGGCGGTCAGTTCGTAAGTACGGGTNTTGTATGTAATTCGAATTTTTAATTTAATAGGCTTTATGGCGGTCAGTTCGTAAGTACGGGTTGTTTGCAAGTCGGACGTTTGTAAGTTGGGAACTGCCTGTATACAAGTGTTACCACATACAGTTATCCACAATACTTTGTTTTCAAGCTAAGGAGCTTGATGGGAAAACTCTTGCTAGTAATAATGCTTTTGCCTTTGCCTTTACCAATGACATACAGTACAATATATAACCCACAGATATCTGTAACATATTTATGTGTATTTTCTAAGGAGTGAAAAAGTTTTCTTGGAAATATATAATTTCACAGCCTAATGCACAAGTAGATATTTTAGGTTAAAGGGGAAAATTAAATTAAAACTAAAATTTAAATTATGGCACATCATAACATTATTCCCATAAAGTACTGAACATCATAAGTCAGAGCATCTTAGGCTAGTGTTTTCTTTAGAGAAAAAAAGTAATAGAATAACATATCATTGATAATGTTGCAATTTTGAATGAGAGCTGGGGAGAGTATGCAGATTTTGAGTGGAGTGATGTGAGGCAGGAGAACAAAGGACACAGTGGAGGAACTGAACCATGAAAAGGATGTAAAAAAAAGACTGTGGGATGCCAGAATCCAACTACTGTATTCACATATGTGACAAAACCAACTTTGCATTAATCTAGACCTTAAACTCAAATGAACATGTACTTCAGACACACAAATACACCAATATTCCTCTTCTTCTTTGCCATGGAGGTCTATGTTGATCTGTGCTGCGCCCTACCCCCTACATCTTTCAGTGATTACAGTTTCTTTGAGAAGCAGACATCCCCCTAGTGGGCTGAATTTATTAATAAATTTGGTTTTGATTGTATGCACTAAAGCCCCCATCATGAGCTGATTTGTATACATACTAGCACATTAGTAGATGTGCCAACCAGAAGATAGGCCTTTTGAATAATTAATGTTTCTATTAAGTGCCATGGTGCCTCCCACTATGCCATTAATATTGAAGAGATGTAAGACGCTGCTAACAGCAGAGGGAACCACATCAAATAGAGCTGGGAGTTGGAAAAATCTCTTCAAAAAGGCTTTGACTATGGTGTCTGACTTAGTTTGGGTCATCCACATTTTGGATTGGGTCTAATTGTCCTCACTGGTTCTCAGCTCAGGTCTGTTTATGTTGGGTCCATGTTGGGTTCAGGTAGGTTTTCCAAGGGTTTCTTTCAGTTTAGGTCCAAAGTTTTGGCCCCATGAAGACCTTTACATTTGTGTCTTTAACCAGAAAACATACAAATAATGACATTGGCAGAGGATCCACAAATATATTCCCTTAAAATGTGGATCTGATTTTTATTACATGCTGTCCTCTTTTCTTTTTTTTTTTTTTTTTNTTTTTTTTTTTTTTTTGTTTCTTATTCTTTTTTCAATGCTAAAAAAAAGTCCTTTTTACCATGACCTATATCTTTTCTCTGGCTACAAGACATTTAAGACCCCATAAAGAATTTAGGATGTAGTTTAGTCAGGAACAAGTGATCAGCGGGGGTTTTATCAAGTCCATTAAATACTGCTCACAATTAAATGTGACATGCCTGAATTAGTCTGAGCAAAAACCAAAGACATAACAATTTGGTGCAAGCTCTTAAATTGTATCATGGGCTATTTAATTTCAAAAGCAACATATCCAGCTATGGCAAGAATGAAAATACTTCTACAGTTCTTTATTATACTGTAATTATAGAAGAATCTCTTTAGACTTCAAGGTGAGAAGATCCTACATTCATTGTATGGATTATTAATGAAAATTGTATAGTATATAGCTGATATTGTATGTCTGAACAGCAAAATGGGTGATTAACTATTACTACCTCTGCAAATTATTGCAGAAAATGCCAGTGAGGATGGTCAGCTTAATATAGCATGCGGGGGCTGCGTAGCCTAAAGGAGCTGGGAAAGTGTACTGGACTTTGCTGTGTATATTGAGTTTCACTGTGGCTGCATCAGCACAACTTTCCCCATTATTACTTCAACTAAATATGTAAGTCAACATTGTACCAATAGGCTGTTCACATCATCAGCCATTTCTGTCTGTTTCTCTTTTCTTCTTATCCTCCTTCTATGAGCCCGTCTCTCTCTCACCCTAACTGGGAGATTATCTGATTTTTCTTCAAGTTTCTTTCTCATGGATTAGAATACTTCTCAATTTAGGTCATCTCACCCATGTTCAGTGTTTCTGTGTAGAAGTAGCGGTGGTAGGTAGCAGATTCTCTGATTTTCCAGTACTGGAGAGATAACGATTGTGTTACAGATAATGCAAAAGGGGGACTTAGAAGATCCACACAAGATTGACAGGGTAGCAGTGCTAGAAAGGCAGTTGCACTGTACTTAAAAGGATTACGCAAGGAGCATGGCATGGTAGCAATGGTTGGTTATGAGGGAGAGTAAGGGCAGTAGAGTGTGTATGCATATGTTCCTTCCTCTTCCCTCTGAAAGTTAGCATGGTAAGAAAAGCATGCTGGTGCTTGGAGAGGAAGATGTGTCACCTAGCCTGAGGGAGCCGAGATGATGGAAGACAGAAAAAAGAGAGGGAAACGTGCAAAGAAGACAACGTTGCAGTGAAGTAGAAAGAACAACACAATGATTCTAAATATTGTATATGAGAAACCCTTGACTGAAACACTTTCCCTTTGGTTTTTTAAAGGTCGTTGGGATAAACCCCAATCTCACATTGTACAAGGAGGCTCCCTTACAGATTTAGTCCCTTTGCTTGAGAGAAATACAGACACAAAGAGAAGCACTTCCCTCATGCCTTCCAGCTCAGAGACATCAGTGGCGTGAGCCTTTGAAGTGGTAGTTTTTCTATGATCCACTGATGAATCAATGGTCTAAATGCCAATGGGGAGCACATTCAAATGGGTTCCTTGCATGGATTAGCCTGTCTTCCTTTGCTTGGGTTCACTGTAGGAAGCACTCCATTTCAGCCTCAAGGGTAAGAGGAGGAAGTCTCCCAAGCTTTTTGCTGGCCCATCTGTGATACAACATTGCTGTCCTGTCATCATCGCTGCTTCACCTGTCATCCATCATGGCTGATAAGACTGAACAGAGTGGCATCCACATTCCCTCTGCTGCTCTCTTCCTTTTCCCTTTCACTCTCCTGCTCTCTCTTTTTCCACTGCACTATCTCTCTATTTTTGCTTTCATATACTATGCTATTCCCACTCCACACTCGATCCATTCTCACTCTTTTTCTCTTATGTAACCATCACTAAGTCTACTTGAATAGCTGCTGCCATTGCCTGACATAGATATATTTAGCCATTATGTACCCCTCCCTGCCAGTACCCTGCATGCCCAAACAGTGTTAAAAGATTTATGTATTCAAACCCTAAGGCAGTACAGTGACACACTTACTTTACATCCAGAGCAATTAATGTCCACTGAATCTAGATTACAATGCCAGCGTCCCACAGGGAAGCCGCAGTGCCCAAGTGGGTATTGGGGGTGGGCATGGGAAGCTATACAGCATCTCTCAAAGGGTTACTGTCACGTGGTGGTTCACAGCTCAGTAAGCGGGCACAGCTGATTGTTGGTTTTTTCCTCCTCTGCTTGCATGGCTAGTAATAGCATATTGATTGTTTACATAGCACCAATGGCTCGACACAACAAAGCGACAGTCATCTCGTCCCCACTGCTTTCCTCTTTCTGAGCCTCCTTTATTTCCTTTTACTTCCCTGTCCAGCTGCTAGTATTCCATCCTGTCCTCTCCTTTCTTTCCTTCCTTCTTCTCCTTTCTTCTCCTTTCAAGCCATACTGTTTTTTTTTCCTCTCTCACAGCCTGTCTTTCTCTCTTACCCCTTTTCTTCCTCCTCTTCCTCCTCCTCTCGTCTCCTGTTTAAAGGGCTGGATGATGGCCAGGTCAGAGCCTCAACAGGGCTCTGCAGCACAGAAGGCAGTGTGCCACCCAGTGCCAAGGTCATGCTGGGCAGCCATATTGTATTTTGTGAGTAGGTGGCCTGCACTAAGCGCTAATATGGCCCCTTGTCAGATTTATCTTCCGTAGTAACAGCAGTAGATCTTAGCAGGCGCCAATCCATATTCTTCAGAAACCCCCCCCCCCCCCCCNCCCCCATTTTGTTTTAATGGGGAAATTTGAAGTTTTATTGGATTTATTGTTGTTGTACAGCTCATATAAAGGAGCTCTACAAGACTGCTCAAGTTTTTTAAAGTCAGTGTGGCTGGCAGTGTGTTTATATGAGATGTCATCTTTAGACTGTTTCTAATGTAGTATATAGTCATGAGCTAGAGTTGCAGTTTGATCATGCATAATGACTCATGGCATGTTCTGACATTTTGTGGATGTGGGGGTGGGGAGTGCTCTTAATTGCTTTTACAACCACCTGGACCCAAAAAGTATATTTATCCTTGAGCACTGAATGAAAACCTGTGTCCATTAATGCAGTCACAAAGTCAGCTTTAACACTGAGCAGCAAAGGAAAAATTGTTCAGTGCCAATGTGCACCTAAAGAATCATCATGTCTCTTTCTGACCTTTGCTCGTTTTGGCCTGAAGGTGACCCCGGTGGCTGGACCCCCAGAGGGAGGCACACGTGTGACAATCCATGGTACAAACCTTGGCCTGGCTTTCTCAGATATGGTGGGCAATGTGGAGGTGGCTGGAGTGAGGTGTACGCCTGTAGAAGATGGCTACATTATTGCTGAACAGTAAGTTTTTTTTAAATTTATCTATGCAAACACAACACAATTTGATAGCCAAATCACATAGAAATAACACCTCTCAATACTGTACATCAAGCCTAGAATTTGGATATATTACATATAGATGCAATATAGTGATAACTAAACATGTTCAGTACATGTATACAGACAAAACCATCCCCAGAATTGCTGTCTTAATGAAGACTGGAGTACATCCAGGCAGTCTGGCCCTGATGTGGTTTCCCTCCCCGCAGCACACTAGCCCTTTTCTCTCTGTGTAGCTCTAGTGATCAACAATCCCATAACAGCTGTGTGTGTTTATTTGTGTTTACCTCCCTAATTGTCCCATGCTGTGCATACATCATGTTAAAGCCTGACCCATTCACCCTGAACTAATGAAATGTGGCCCATGCTTCAGAACATGCCCATCTCCCTGTGACAAGATACACAAGCATGTGCAGAGTTAGAAACGTTGGTAGTCTAACTTCCCCCAGGTAATGGTAGGATATGTATATACACATGTAATACTAGCAAAACTGTTCAATATTATATGGCCACTATAGGACAAATATTAATGTGTTATGAGACGCCAAGTATAAAATGTAGCACAGACAGTCCACAATGAACTGACTGCAGAAATTATACATCCCTTCAGATGTATTAGGGGAATATTTTTTGACTTTTTATTAAGGATGACAGATGCTCACATTTAATTAGACTGTCTTTGAATCAACGTGGAAGGTCAACGTGTTGGAGTCAGCAGTGAAAGGACAGCAGTTAGAGAATAGTGTGAGGTTTAAATGTATAGCAGCACGTTTGGACAGGGCTGACATTAATACACTTTCATGCACACACACACACACACACACACACACACACACACACACACATACACACACACACACAGTCACACACACACACTCACACACACATACAGGCTAACACAGTCATGGCTCTCTGAGGAGCCTTTAACCCTCATTCTTTTCTTGGCCTACTTTGCCCTCGGAAAGAGAACAGCTCAGCAGTACAGCATTGCTGTAACTTACACACTTTCATTCTCACACCCTGTGGTGGTGATCCATGTCTTTCTCACACACACAGAATATTGCAACTAGAGTATTTTTTTTTATTTTATTTATTAAAATGGTATTAGTATTATTTTCAAAAAGTGGTGATGACATATGTTATGTCCCTCGCTCCTCACTCCTTATTGGGCAGTTGTAATTGAAATTCACTTAGAGCCACTTGGTTGTAGGGGCAATTTATCAGCCATGTACTGATCTGACAGAACTTTAATCCAATTGGAGATCAGGCGAGTGAATTCGTTTTTATGACATGTAGAAAAAACAGACAGAGCTAAATTAAAAAAAACTAACCTATGACCTCGCTAGTCTAACTTTGAAGGAGTTAGAGTATTCATAATGATATTAGGCTTTCATCCAGACCCTTATGGGATGATATTGGCTCGAGCTTCATTACATGCGTGTTCATGTCTGACAGTTTCTGTTTGTTTCTATTCTTAATTCAGTCACTGGGCTTCTTATGTTGGACTGGAATGGATCAGACAAAAAAAGTAAAAAAAAAAAAAAAAANAAAAAAAAAAAAAAAAAAGTATATTTATCTTATATTACTATTCAGTGTGTGTGAAAGCTTGCATTCCATTAAGGAAAAAGTCTTTGTATTTTTATTGCCTTATGCAACATCTCTGCAGTGGCCAAATAGAATCCTCATTAGTAGGAATTCTGTATCGCATAGCTTTTACATAAAGAGCAGGAAACAAGCTGAACAAATGATTGTTTTGTTTAAAAAAGCCACACATGCAGTATTCATAATGTGAAACACAGCTTCATAAGGGAGCAATATAGTAAGGTGCTCACATATAAAGAAGCAGGAGGAACTGAGTCCCTGGTGTCACTAAGGCCATTTGAGAGGGAAATATCAATTCTCTCAGTGAATAAATCTTACTTTAGCCACTCCGCTCTACCTAGTCTATCCAAGAAAGCTCCCCAAATCATTTGTTGTAATTCCAATGATCAGCACTGGAGAAACAATATGTCTGCCCTCTTTCATCTGTTCCTTTCCTCCCATCCTCTGCCATCTGTCTCCCCAATTTTTTTCTGTCTCTCTTTCCACATTGTGATTGCTTTTTGTTCTTTATTACTCCCTGGCAATCCCGATCAATAGGTGTCCCGGTTTTATTATGTCATTTTATCTAGTCACCTGCAGTGCCGGGTGACACCTGATCACATGGTATGATGAAGTTGTATTGATCCTGCTGAGTGATTTACATTAGATATGGCACAGTGGTGCAGCACCAACACTGTCAGAGGCCTGGTTGTTGGTGGGAAATTTACAACACTCAGGGTAGGTGTCGAGGGGGNGGGGGGGGGGGGTAGCAAGGAAGACGGGGCACTGGTCTCATTTAAAGACTGTCTGTGAGGGGATGCTGGTCGATGTCTGGATGTGTCCCGTAATGAAATGAGTGAGACAACAAAAGAAGATTGAGTTGAGAATAGATCAATATCAAGTAGAAAATTGTTCTGATTACTTTCTTACAACTTTGCTCAAACATATAGGCAACTTCTAAAGTGCAGCTCATTTCAACCCATTTGAAGTTTCACAAATATTTGTTTACCCAACAGATTTAATTTAACCAATTTTTTTTAATCTCTTTTACCTACAAAAAGTAATTTTAGTTGTTTTGTGCCTTTGTAGGATTGTGTGCGAGATGGATGCAGCTCTAGCAGAGAGCCGACCCGGTCCAGTTCAGCTGTGTGTCGGAGAGTGCAGACCAGAACTCAAGGCTCGCTCCTCACAACTCTACTCCTTTGTGGTATGACTCTGGCTTTACTATACAGCAGCTGTACTGCTACATTGCCTGCATCCTCAGTTTTCATTTTAGACAGGCAAAATAGCTGCAATAACAAAATAAAACTAGTTAAATTAATGGTAATTTGTATTATTATTATTATTATTATTATTATTAGGGTATTCGCAATTTTTTAACTAATTGATAGTTAATATAATTGTTAGTATGCTCCAGGCAAATACTGATATGAGAATTGCCATGCCTACCATAATTAGGTAAACACAGTACCTCTTTGTATAATGTTTACTACTTATTACGGAAATAACAGCACCAAAGGTTTGGGGGGGGGNGGGGAGGGGGGTCACCATTAATGGTCTCTGCAAGTCTCTGATTTTTAGTGTTGTTTGCATTTATTAAAATGGGTCACGTGACTGGGTTAATGTAGAGTCGTATGTACCTTTTTTTTTTTTTTTTTTTTTTTTTTTTGCAGCTTTGCTAGATGAACAGCATTAAGTGGCCAAAAGAATAATGTAGTAAGATATTTTTGAGGCTTTTTCTTTATATAACTGGAGAGTCTTGCAAGTTAGATATTGCTGAATCCTGGAAGTAGTATCTCTTAAGTGAGAAGTGAAGACAAAAGATCAAATATGATCGGAGGCTTGAAATCACGAGCAAGAGAGATTGAAAGACATTAAAAACCAACCTGCTAAAATGGAAGATAATACTCCTCTCAGCAGGTAAACATTATCTACTCTCCCTCCTCACACATTCATCCACACATTTCCCTGTCTGACATTCACTGTGTGCCCAGCCTGCAGCTAACAGATAATCTACTTTCCCAGTTGCACTCTCACACCTTCACAATTAGCACTTCCTTAACAATTAACAGCATTCAGTAATTACTGCTGTTGTTTTCAGAGTACCTGTTTTAGCCTGCGTCCTCAAAGGCACACGATGTTGACAGTTTTCCATAGTATATTCTCTGCCACTTTTCTCACTAGTAATGCAGCTGTGACTCAGGGAAGCAGTGGAATACCTCTGAGGATACTTCGTGCAAGCTAGAATTGGCACAATGTGCAATTCCCCCGCATCACCTAAATAAAGAATACACCAGAACAAAATTGCTCTTCAATTTTGTCCTCAACAAAACAAGCTCCCTGTGTGATCTACTTCTGCCAACAATAGTAGAGTACTTGGCAGAGGGGCAGCGTAGATAGTGGAGTGTTTATTTAGTTGTTTTAAAATTGTTATTTCATGTGTGTGCATGTACAGTAGAGGCTTGTGTGTTTCTCTGAGTCGTGTGTCTGTGTGTGAGGTTGTGGGCGCATGTTCTGTTTCTCTGTATGACTGTCTGTTTGGATATTATTCCATCTGTCTGTCTGACAGCAGCCCTGTTGCCTGCCACTGTAAAAACTACTTATTTTCAGACTCTTTAAAAAGCATCACAAACACACAATTCAGCAATTGGCAACACACAGAAGGAGGATCTCACAGGGAGCCTCAGAGAATCCTGCTTTTATCCTCTTTTCTCCCACCAGCATTGCACTCTGCTGTTGTTAGTGTTGTCAATTTGCATAACTGTAATTTGCTATGGGTTTGTGATAAAGCCAAAATTTTTAAAGGGTAACACACAGATGCTGTTTCTTTTACACCGTCTCTTTTTCTCGATCTGTGATCTATTGGTTTCAGTCTTTTCTTTCTGCTCCTTCATTTCTTTCTTTTTTCGCATCTCTCTCTCTCTGTTAATGTAGACGCCGACAGTCACAGGTCTGTCCCCGAGCAGAGGTCCAGAGTCTGGAGGCACAAAAGTAACCATAATGGGAGAAAACCTTGGAGCAGGCAGCAGTGTCAACGTCCAGTTTGGAAACCAGACATGCGAGTTCTATGGGTGAGACTCTGCTCCTGTTCTTGTTTGTACCTTAAAGTTGCTCATGACCAAGGAGATTCAATATAATATACAGTGTCTCAAAGGGCTTTACAGGCCCATATATCAACATTTCCTGACCCAGCCCAAGATCTCTTAAGACAAAACTCTCAAAACCTTAGCATGTAAGGGAAAAAATAGAACAAACTTTAGGAGAAGTCATTCAGAAAGAGTCCCCACTCTCTTTGAATGGTCAGGTATGCAACAGGAGTTGTAGCTGGGGAAGCAGGGAAATTACAAAGAAACAACAAAAAAATGCGTAGAAGAAGATTTTGAGCCCTGACCTACTCAAAGAATTTCAAGTCTATAAAGATGAATCTAATATCATAAAAGTGAGTTTGAGGGTCAAGTGAGGAGAGTACCATAACCATACAATAGAAAAGTAAAATGAAATGTCCACAAATGGCTGCACAGTCTTCCATTTTTCCCTTTCCAGCGTTAATAGATGGGATGGGTCTGGGCAGCTTGGAACATGTGCAGGGTGGCAGACTAGGTCAAACTAAATGGTTAGATGGTGGTTCTGGTAGGGGGGGATGGTACTAAAGGGGTCCAGATCTTTTACAGCCAACATAATCAGTCATTTGTTTAATACTCATGGAACTATATTATCAATATTCATGGACATGTGCTTTTAATTGCCTGTGAAGCTGAAAACATATGACATCTTTATATTCATTGTGGTGATTCAAAAGTTTACAGGTCCAGAATTAGAATATAACATAGATATTAGGGGGAAAATAAAACCTACATGTTATGAATGCTGGAACTTTAGCTGTTTTTGTGTTGTCTACAATACTTTCTCAATAGGATGTACTGATTGTATCACAGTTTTTCGGCTCTCTATTTTATTACATTAAGTGAGATGCGGCATACATCACTGTCAAAAACGTTAGATATGTGGCATGCTGTGAGCATATGAAAAATAAAGCTTTTGCTCTTAAGATGATGTGGCTTATACTCTAAGTTGCTATATTTCTTGGCTTTCTTGTTTCTTTTCTACCCTGATATTACTGCAAAGCCCCTCAGGGGAAAGCTTCTCTCTGCCTCTGTTAGAAACTTGTGTAAATCTTAATAAGGTTTTGATGACCTACTGCATCAAACTCTGTAATAATAGCCTCTAGAAACCTGGTGTTCCTATGGAACTTTCCTCTTTTTCACCACTTCCCTCCCCCTCACTCCTTCCATTCATCTCTTCTCTCTCCCTGTTCGTGTTTTTTGACTCTCATCTCCCACTCATACTGTACAATCTCTTCCATCTCGCTTCACCCATCTCTCCTTCCCTTTCTGAGCTCCCACATTCCCTCCTTAGTTTCCACTTTTCTGTGCATCTGTTTTAAGCCCTGTCATGGTAATCTGATTGTAATGCTGTAAGGTTAAGGAGTCAAGCCAGCTTTAAAGAGATGTTGGACTAATTACTGGGTGTGTTTTTTTTTTTTTTTTTTTNTTTTTTTTTTTTTTTTTTGTTTTTTTTTACTGTGTTCATAACATTGGGAGTAGCAGGGGATGGGGAAATTCTAATTCTGGCACCCCTGTGCTAATGAAGAACAAATTCAGGAGATGGGAAGGTAGAGCATGGATCCATGGAGAGGGAGTAACAATAAGGTAGTAGTGAAGGAAGTGTGCAGGAACTGTATGTACACTTTTATGTGGATGTGATCACGTGTATTTGTGGCATGATCAGAGTGATCAAAAAAAGTTGAAAACATCTTCAATTCAAGAACACTGTATTACAGATTCTATACTATAAGTCTTTTGTATTTTCAGGATGCAATGACAAGTTGTATTTGTTCTGCATGTTCTCACTTAGGTAACTGCAGAGTAGGTAGTACAAAACGCAGAATATTTTTTCTTTTTTGTTGTTGCTGCTTTTTCTTTTCTAAATCGAACATCTCTTAGCAATTATATTTCTTGTTTTCTTATGCTTATTATTTATTGAGCGGGAAGTGTAATTTGCTACTGTATGTTCAGTTGGGAAATAAATAAATAAAGAACACAGTGTGCATGTACTCTTTTTATGGTTTTAAACTGAGTTCATGTTGCATTACAAAATGTCTTCATGTCTTTTTGAAGCATGTACTCATCAATAACTTTCTCATATAGGCACTTATTAGTCTATGTCATATTGATTTTTATAAATTGCTGTGTTGTTCTGCTTCCCTTGTAGACGGACCATGGTAGAGATAGTGTGTTACTCCGCCCCCTCCCTGTCTGGGGTTGGCCCAGTGCAGATCAGTGTGAGCGTTGATCGTGCCCAGATCAGGGAAAGCCTGACTTTCGAGTACATAGAAGATCCCACTGTTCAGCGCATTGAACCAGAATGGAGCATCGCCAGGTACAGAATGTGACATGTCTCACACACACACACATACACACACACACATGTGCGCACAAACACACATATTACACCATGTGAACACAGTAAACTAGTCCTCGACTGAATACCATTTTCAGCTAAAGTACTACACAGATCTGAACTTTGGACACAGATCATGGAGCGGTTACTAGGTTACTAGTGGTGAGTGAGCTTTGAAAAGAGTTTGAAATTTAAGTAGATAAAAGGGCTATTCAGAATATGTACTTTAGAATCAAATACCAAGGTTATAAACAGGTATTCGAAGATTCTGTTTTTTTAGACAAGTTGTATGTGCATCCTCATCATTAAAAGTGCTTCTATCACCCAGACAAGGATTTCCTTCTCCCTTCCGAGTCTTAGAGCCAGCCAGGCCAGACTACTGGCAATAAACAGGCATGGGTCAATACTGCACTTTCAATTACTGTTTGGTTCTCTTCCAATTAGTCTGGATCTGATAGAACTGCCACAGCCCACGGATTGGACAGGATGGGCAAAGTTAAGAGTGAGATTCTTCTATTGAGAGCAGTGCTGATCCATCTGTAGAATGTCTTTGGCAGATAGATACACATGCATCATACTCTACTAATTAAATAGAGAAGAAAAGAGAAGAGGGATGAAGATGAACTGGTGACGTAGTAGAACAATGTGCTATCAGAGGTGTGTGTCCTCAGCAGATAGCAGGGACTTAGAGATGGAGTGCAGGGGATGATTGCACAAAGGGTAAGTAGGAGAGAAAAAAGGGGACAAATTAGGAGGGAAGAATGTCACATTGGTCATGTAACTTGTTCTTTCTTTTCTCTCTTCTTTGTATCCCAAAAGATAGAATAAATGGCATATCATTTTACTCATTCAGCTCTCTTTTCACCAACATAAAGTGCACTGACTCATATCTACTCAGTATTAAAGAAGAATGGAACAAAGAATTGTGACATTTTACCTTCCCAAAATGAAGACCAACTAAAAAAGCAGATGGAGATCAAAAAGGATAAAAGATAGATATTAAAGCATTAACAGAGAGCAGAAAGGGTCAGGGAGCCTCATCTACGCTGTAACTGTTTAATGTATTGAGTCCACTGACAGCACAAGGTTTGTTTGCGGGCCCAGGGAAGTGACGCACAGCCACATCTGACATTTAATGTTCCAACAACAACAATCCCTGTCTGGCATCTTTATTCAGCATTCCACAATGAGAAGTACAGCAATGAAAACAGCAGTAAACAACAACAACAACACAAACAGCTGCAGGGAGGGCCGCACATCCAACAGTTTTCTCCTATCTTGCTTCTGTAATTTGTTTGTGCTGCTGTGTTATGAAGCCCAGGGCCACCATGCATGCTTATCTGCCTGAGCTACCTTTGGATTTCAAAGGCAAATCTGCACCAGTTGATTCTAGCCAGTGATGTCAGTTAAAAAGTATATATAATTACCCAAAAGGTATTATTTTCTAAAGGAAACCGAGTAGGAGAGTTGATTTGATGGTTGTACTTTCTGTAGAAAACCCATTCCTCTGGGATTTTTGGAAAAGATACAACAGAGAAATGTCAGCGCATTTGATGATTCAGATTCATGGCATCTGTTGTGTCTGTTTATGTTTCTCTTTAGTGGACACACCCCCCTGATAGTGACTGGGACCAATCTGGATGTGGTTCAGGAGCCCAGGATCCGAGTCAAGTACGCTGGCCGAGAATCTGTCAATGTAAGAGCCACTTTACTGACATTAGAGCTACAATATGCACCAATAATATACCTGTGGTACTACAGTATATACATGTGGATAATGAATGCTGAGTTCCTTTGGTAAGAAAGTCCTATCTTATCCTAAGTTACCCTCTAGTTGGTCATAATGCAGGTGGAATTAAGAATGGTCAGCATGTACACCCCAAACCCCCAAATACTAACCCCTGTTGTGTTATTGACAGTAGTCATGTAGTCATTGTGAGAGTATAAACCTCCTCACGATGACCTTTACTTAGTAATAACTTTGGTCTGTCATAGTCACTTGTGCCCAGTAAAATTGTAGCTTTAAAGATGCAAGGTCAGACCATTTCATCTGTACCAGCAGCAAATGCCAGATATTTGACTTTTTTTTTTTTAATAATTCCAGTAGTATAAAGGTGATGTCAGTTGAGTCATAACTTTAATAAAAGAAGTTTATTTATTTTAAAAATGAATCACATTGCCTTGCCTTTGAAGAAAAATTAAAAAAAAAAAAAAATTAAACATAAGATAATTTTGCTGGCATGGAAGCAGCTGGAGGAAGTAGAGTTAGAGGAGACGTGTGGAGAGGTGTGGGGTGGTGGTGGAGGGTGTCAGGGGAATGTTAGAGGCGTACATGATTGGGGGGCAAGGGGATGCCTAATGGGTTTCAATGGAAGATTTACTGTGGTCAGAAGTCTTTGGTCAGCATAAAGAGTGCCTGTATAATCAAAGTCTGGGCCTCGGGAAATCATTACAAATTGCATTTGAGCTCCTGTCCTGGGGGTCCTTGTTTAATTAAGGGGATAGGATTTCCTCTCTGGTCTGGAGGAGGGTGGAGAGGGCAGATGAATTTAAAGGGAAGGAAAGATGAAGAGAGAGAGGAAGATTAGTGCTACACTACACTGCAAGAAAGTATACACTTTCTTGCAGTGCATAAAGTTGCTCTTAAAGTTGCTCTTGCTCTGATGCTCTTAAAGTTTTTTAAATAAACTTTAAGACATACACAAGCTGACACATTACATTCTGTATAACTTGTAGAATCTCAGAACAGGTTTGTATTTTGTATTGCATGCATACATATAAATATGTGCTTTTCATGACTCTCTAAACAAATTCTTTTCAGCAAGCCTCCTCTTCTTCTTCAGTTCCTGACATTTGTAATTGAAAATAGACCTGAAGTGTGTGACTTGTTTAATGAGTGTTCCTGTACCAAAAGTCATAACTCTGCCCTGGGCTTTTTGCACTACAGTGATCCCCCATGTAAGGACACGGTTTCCCTGAAAGACCTTTGTGAGTTATGAAATCCCAGTAATTACAGGAAAAAGCAAATGTGTGCTGTTTTATGTTTAGAGAAAAGAGAAAATGCTCGGTAAGTGAAAGACTCCTGGAGAGCTGGTGAAATGGGATTTGACTTATGTGTGGGTGCTTTGCTGTCTGATTTGTCAGTTTCTGAGGCTTTGAAAGAGAGTTCTTCATCTCCATACCGCCTCATCTCTTGTGACTCCCCACCCAGTCTGTAGCAAGAAGAAGCCTTTATCTGTCTTGATTGCCCCTACAGCCACAGAAAATGAATTTCTATTAATGCTAAGGGTACAGTTACCCATCCTCCATCCTATCTTCCCCACCTCTAACCTTTTTTACTCTTTTGTTACTGGAGGAAGGCAAACAGCATAGCGGCCAATAGCAATAAGAGCTGATGTCTGTCAGGCCTTCAAATGATCACCTGTCTCCCGCTAAATTGCTTCTCTTCTCTCTTTTCCTTGTGTCACCTACAAAAGGTCCACAAAGAACCAGGGAAAAAGACAATTTTCTTTGTGAAATTCTCTATATATGTCATCAGATGCAGGATTGAAACATTCATCATCAACCTGATTAAAGCTAAAGGGGTTATTTTCCAGCTCAATTTCCCTGCCCCATGAAAATTTCATCTAATGCATTTGCCACACTTAGGATGTCTGGGCTGGGTGTCATCAGAGAATCACTGCATCAGGTGCATTTGGAGCTTCTTCTGATCAAACATTTCTTCAATATAGATAAACCATCACTTGAATTATGCTGTTTGTCTGATACACTGAACCAAAGAGGAGAGGGGTCCATCATGTCTGTAAGCCATGATATTGGACACTGCTATATGTATCAGCATCAGCATCACGAGTGGTTCACTGAATTATCATGTCATTGAATGCAGGCCAGGTCTCCTTCCTTTTTGACGCCATCAGTTTCTACAGTCCCTTTTAGCTTTTCTATAGACTTCAGCAGATGAAAAAGTGTGTCTTAATGCATGCATGCTTAAAATTTATGACACTCATTACAAGACATCCAAAAGAGGCTTTTTCGCTATCAGCGTGCCACACATCTTATAAGTACACTAATCCATTGGATCGGTTGTGCATTTCAGAAGCTGCGCTGGCTTAAATAACACACAGAACTTGTATGGATGGATTGAAGCTGAATTTGAAATTCATGCCAGCATTAGCAGTTGGCTGGAACAGCAGGTAGGAAGGAAAATAGACACAGTGTAGGAGTAACAAAAGTATAAGACCAGCCAATGACTAGCTGCTGATTGTTAGCCCTCAGATGACCTTTGACTGTGGCCCTTTACATTTCTCCTACGCACATCTCTCTCTCTCTCTCTCTCTCTCTCTCTCTCTCTCTCTCTGTCTCTCTTTCTCCCCCTCTCTCACTGGCCAGAGACCTTTGAATTGTTGAGTGGGCTGCAGTAGCACAGTAGATCATGTTAATGTATTCAGCCAGGGGGGCTGGAGTGTTACTGCTTTAAAACACTCTGGCTTCATCTAACACTCAAGAATGAAGACAGAAGAGGCCAAGATTCCAATTATTTTCACTATCTGTTGACCTCGGTTCACTTTATCAATGCTGAACAACGTGCAGTTTCTTTCTCCACATAGCCGAAAGGAATAGATTGGAATCTGTTTACCTTAATGTTGTAACTGTATGTTACAGCATGGAGATGAGATGAAAAAGAACATCACAGTATGATTCACTGGAGTGGCATTTGCAAAAGCAGTAATCCATTTCAATCCTCATGTATCTGTGCAAACACAAAGTAATATAGTCCAACAGAATGTACTAAAATGCATATCTATCTAGTGTACCATACAAGCAAAGACATGCAAAGGTGTTAAAGTATTATGACTGACATCCATTCATAGCCCCACCCACAGTGGAATCCAAATATTCCATTTACTTTATCAAATCCCACACTCCTCATTTGCCCATCACTGTTTCTACACTCATTTCTTTGGATTTACATGTTGCACCCACTGTGGCACAGCCTGAAAAAGAGTCTTCGTGATTGAAGCCGTTTTCTACCATCACAAGATTCAGTGAAGGAAGGGATTTGTTGAAAAAAGAGGACATGAGGGAGTGTAGTAATATAGAAAAACACACAGTATCCATCTCCAGCAGAGCAGATGGTAGTCAGAGCTGTAGTTGACTTGCAAATGGCTCGCTGTTCCAACATGACAGTCACAAGGATGCTGCCTGAGCATCTGGGCCTGTCTATGTAACATGTCATTGTGCCAACAGTGAGTAAGCAGCCCATCTCAAATTTAACTTCAACTCCTTTATCTCCAGTATACTGATTAGAAGATTCATGTGATCTTACATATTTTTGGCTTTTGGTAAGATGACAGTGAAGCATTCCAAAGCTTCTGTAATATTTTCAGTAATTCCTCTCTTCTCACAACATTGAGTAGCGGTTAATGGGATTTCATAGAATCTAAACTTGGTGCGATTATCATTATTCACAAGTCCTATGTGGTTGTGTTATCCATCCATTTTTAAAGGGCTTATCCTCTCGCCTATGTCATGCAATGCTAGCTTTTAAAGTGGGAATTCTAAAGAAAATGTCATGAGAACCAGGGAAAGCGGGGCGCTTTCAGGCCTTGTGGTGCAGTCACAGATTTGTAGCGCTGTACTGTATGTGTAACTGTGACAGCTGTAATGTTGGAACCGTGTTTCTTTAACCCACAAGCATGGATCTAAGAAAGCATTGACTCCCTCCTGAACCCAGCCAGCCTGCATCCATACAGACATAGACAAGACCAAACAAAGACTCTAGACTATATACTTTTACAACTTCAATAATTCAGTGCTCTTCATGCTGGAAATGAATCCACATTCTATCCAAGAACAAAAAGTAAGGAGTTTGACAAAATCCCCTGCAGCCTTCACATTCTCACTCCAGAAACTCAGTTTCCACCATGCTTGCAAAATGCAATTGGTGTAGCCTGCGCAGAATGAGTTAGCATTGATCTTTCTGGCTTGCTCCAGAATAAACAGGTAGGAGGTGTGGTAGTCACCAGTGTTCAGCGGCTTTGATGATATTTACCTCTAATTAAGTTTCTTCCCCAGAGAGAGTGCTAGGAGGGAGTGAAAGGAGATAAAAACCTCTCTGAGCAGAGTGCTGTGCAGCAATCAATCCTCTCTCTCCTTTCCTTTTGAGCTAAGCCGGGGAGAATGGATGGAAGACAGGTTTCTCATCTGGGCAAACTGGAGAGCAGTAATAAAACAGCCATAGCTCAATCTGTACCCGAGGAGACAGAGGAGCAATGCCTCCATCCTTTGTGATTGTTGTTCTCAGTGTTTTTTTTTTTTTAGAAAAGCAGCAGTTTATTTTCGATTCCGCAATAAAGACAGATTTAATGACAGATAATAAAATTTTTTTTCTGAAAAGAATGAGGATTTTATGTCCACATTATTAGTCTTCTGAGATCCATGCAGGGTCCACATCAATACTGATGTGTTTCAGTTAAGATCACACGTTGGTAACAAACAGAAGGCTTTACACTGGATCAGCTTGAAATGTAGTGTTTTATTTTGGGACCAAAGAAAAACAAGAAAACCACACAGCTGAACTGCTGTAAGTTTATAATGGCTGGCTCACTCACATTTCTTGTTTCATTTCGGGGTGCTCAGGCAATCATAGCATGATGTGTAAACTGTTAGAGTGCAACACATTTCCAGTAGCATCTCCAAAAGTGGATTTTCTCTCAAACACATTTTATCTCCCTCTCTTACTCTCTCTTTTTGTCTCTTGTCTTCTCTCTCCTGTCATTTCCTCTTCCCCTTCCTCCCTAGGTGTGTAAAGTATTGAACACCACCAGTATGAGTTGCTTTGCTCCCTCCCTGATGGCAGAGTACCATCCAGGTTTGGACACGGTAAAGCACGCGGACGAGTTTGGCTTCATCTTCAACAACGTGCAGGCACTGCTGGTCTACAATAACACCAATCTGCTCTACTATCCCAACCCTTACTTTGAGCCGCTCAGCACCACAGGTGTCCTGGAACAAAAACCAGGCTCGCCCATTATTCTCAAGGTATGCAAACATACGGAGTAGTACAGATTATTATGCTGATTTCAAAATACACAAGGTTTCTCCACTTCAAACATGTGTCCTGTCAAAATGTTCCTAGACAAAATTATGATCCTGCTACATGCTCATTCATTGTTACTTTCTCTGGATAAGAACACCAGTTGTATATACATGCGTACATTACAGATACTGTGCATTTTTTGTTAAAAAAAAAAAAAAAAAAANAAAAAAAAAAAAAAAAAATCTGAGGAATATACTCTTTCTTTAATTATTGCTTGATCCTGACTGGCACCTGTTCCCACTTACTACCACTGTGAAAACTTTTGATCTTGGTGTTGAATCATGTGGTTGCAGCTGTGACATGACCTAAGGCTCTAATTTACAGTGTGTTTAGGTGACATGTTGTGTTTTTGTGGATTGTTAAAATTTTAAATCTACGTTGGGCACATGTGAGTATATCCCCCTCTGTTCATCTCTTTGTGCCCACAGGGCAGAAACCTGGTTCCTCCAGCATCAGGAGGGGTGAAGCTTAACTACACAGTGTTGATAGGAGAGACCTCCTGCTCTGTTACCGTGTCTGAGAGCCAGCTGCTGTGTGAGCCGCCGAACCTCACAGGACAGTACAAAGTCATGGTCAGTATGGTCTCTGTTCTGTTCATTTGCTCATTTATCCTTTGTTTCAGATTTGTATTTGTTGTGTGTTGTGTCTGCCTGTGTTATTTTGTCATTGTGTTTCCTTCTGTGATTCTTTTTCATAATAACTGGCCTTTAAACTCCATTAGTTTTGCTCTCATCATTGTCAATTCATCAGAAGAAAAGGGGTCAAAGGCAGAGCAGCATGACTGTGCTCTAGCTGTCAAAAGTTCTCCTAGAATCCACTGCAATTACTTCTTGTTTCCAGCTCATTTATTGAGTGCAAGCCCCAGGATACCTCCTTCTAAACTTCAGTGCATATGTGAACGTATGAGTTTGAACTCATTCTCAATTTCAGCAGACAATATTTATCTGTATTTTTGGAAGGATTTCTGAAACTTGGCTCATGCATTACTTTGTGTCAGTCTCTTTCAAGTCATCTGATACATAAATCTGACACACAGAGTGCCTCAAATATGATCCGGTTTTGATGAAACACAAGGGAAGTATACATCTTTCCTCTGTTTCTAATTAATTTCCCAAGTCCACCAAATGGCCCAAGGGATGGAGGGTGTTGGATTACTCATTTGTCCAGGCATCATAATTTAGATCAGACTTGGCTTATTAAGCCCCTTTAAGACATACACCCTATTCTAAAGTAAAGCCTAACTGTGATATACATGCATATTTGGTGTTTGTCTTCAGGTTCAAGTAGGTGGTCTCCACGTCTCTCCGGGTGCAGTTCACATCATGTCTGACAGCCTGCTGACCCTTCCAGCCATCATTAGCATCGCCGCTGGTGGAGGCCTCCTTCTAATCATTGTCATCCTCGTACTCATCGCCTACAAGCGAAAGTCACGTGAAAATGACCTCACCCTAAAGCGCCTGCAGATGCAAATGGACAACCTGGAGTCCCGAGTTGCTTTAGAGTGCAAGGAAGGTTAGTATTAGAATAATATACTGTAGGTAACATATAGAGTGAAGCACTGTGCAGCAGCCTATTTTAAATGAATCAGATGACATCAGATTGTACACTGAGTGCTATGATGGGTCTGTTCTGCTTGGAATTAGGTTTTAGGGTCAGTAATGTGTTGTGATGCTGGTCAATCACTCATGTCGTTTGCTGTGTCTGGTGAATGAGGCTGGCTGCATGCAGTAATCACATAACAGGCATAAATGGGTATTTGTGTGTACTGCATAGTAAGTAAATTACGGGTGGTCTGTTTGTGTTAAATAATGCATAAAAAATTTCGCCAAATCTGGGTCAGTGAATCATCTTGGTCTAT
Source organism: Lucifuga dentata (assembly GCA_014773175.1). Classification (NCBI taxonomy): domain Eukaryota; kingdom Metazoa; phylum Chordata; class Actinopteri; order Ophidiiformes; family Bythitidae; genus Lucifuga; species Lucifuga dentata. The sequence goes on from VXCM01001102.1 coordinate 273,470, forward strand.
AAAAACACACAGATTCTGTTGGTTTGGCCTGTGTCTGACCCCTCTTTGTCAAACTGAATGTACACAGTTCCTGCCACGCAGACACAACACACAAACCAACACATGCATACAGATTTTCTCATTAGAGTAACTCCAACCTCCTCCCAGCAAGAAATACATTATGTTTGTTTCATTTTATTACACTGCAGCTGGAGGGGTATTCCAAGTTTCCATATTTTTAATGTGTGAATGTGCATATGTGTCTACACACACCTGTGTGTTCTGGTGGCATGGATGTGTACAGAGGTCCCACAAAAGCAAACAATGGGTGTTTTTGAGTGTTTCATCCTTGTCACTGCTGCATAGCAAGAGAGCAGACTTTATGGCTCTGGGTTAAGAGGACTCTAGTCTTTTTTTTACCTTTGTCCTTATATCCAGTTGATGGACAGCAGACAATTTTGGCTCAGCCTCCAGCTCCAACTCCAAACACTTGCTCACCAAATGCACTCAAAGTAGAAACATTCAGTCCCACATGAATGCTATGAAATAAACTATGCTGATTGGCCCAAGATGTCATCATTCGGGTCATTATAACCAATCGCTGTAAAGTAAAAGTGAGATTTACTTTTGACAGTGTGCAGGGGATTACATCAGCCGGAGAGCTGATTAGAATGGCTATTTACTTTCCCTTCCAGCAAGACCTAATAGATACACAGTGTTACTGAAGGTATCCAGCTTTTAAAAATATTGCATCAAACCCCAGGATGTTCAAATTACAGACAGAGAAATGGGTAGAGAGTCAGACAGGCAGGCAATCAAAAACACACATTAGTGGTAACCAGGAGTGTGCTGCCCCACAGGGTGGATTTAGATGGAAAACCTGGTTCCTTCATATGAGTGCACACACTTCATGTATGCGTAGCTCATGTACTGTTGTGTAAACCCTTGAGACGCAAGCAGGGAGCTGAGACTCAGGGGTCAGGAGGTGAGGGCAGAGTCTGGCTGGGGATGGCAGACTTCTGAGGGCTTGTAGGGGGACTGCTGCTGCTCCTGTGATAGGCTGCAGACAGGGAGCCTCCCCAAGGGCGATGAAGCAGAGCAACAGAGCCCTGGGCCTGAACAGCAGTCAGTCAGGATGGAGCCAATTAAATAGTGCTCACCTACAGTCTCATGCTGAGACGACACACACTCTGTGGGGCCCCAGCAACAGCCAATTTACTGGTTGGTGGATAGAACGAGTGAGGAGATAAAATGTGTGTGCATGTGAGTGTGGGAGTGTGCTTTTTAAGAGAGAAATGTGAAATATTGAGTTTCTCTGACATGAAGACTATCTTGGGCTTTAACTGTCAGATTCATTATAGTGGTAAACACCAGAAGATAGAAAGGATTCACTGATTTGGTCTCAGGGGATCAAAGACCAATTTTATTCTTACGTTGTATGTGTCAAGAGTTCTTTCAACTGGTTTTCTCTCTCCCGCTCTTTCTTTTCTTTCCAGCATTTGCTGAGCTGCAGACAGACATAAACGAGTTGACTAGTGACCTGGACAGAGCCGGTATCCCCCATCTGGACTACAGGACATACGCCATGAGGGTCCTCTTCCCCGGCATAGAAGATCACCCTGTCCTTAGAGAACTGGAGGTAACAACATAAAGAGCCAGTTAGGCCAAGAGACAGATAGCAAGATGGAAAGAAGGTGACTGTAGCAACTATGCAGTAAATGCATTATGAAAAAGCAAGAGAAAGACAGAGGGACAAAGAGAGATATGGAGAGAGTGGCAGTGTGTGTGTGTGTACTTACCGCTAACCCTGCAGCGTAGCCTCCATAAGCAGCAAAGCTTGAGGGGGAACGGATAGCAGTGTACCACTCAGCCTTTTTACCCTGTGGTCTTGCACAACACACAAATGCACATACCACACTCACGCACACACAGAGCTAAACATGCTGAGCAGCTACACGTTCAAACACACACCTCACAGGCAAGCTGCTTCATGGAAAACCAGCCTCTGGTCCCAGCACGTGGCTATTTCATCCACCAGTGGTTGCAGTATGAGGGGTAATGAACTGAGTAATTCCCAATCTTCGGGCAGGACTGTGGGTTCCTCCTATGGGGGAAAAAAAACTGGTTAACACTTTTAATTCCTCTTTATGGAAGGCATCAGTATAGTGCTGGGAAATGGGTTTGGTTTATATGGCACATATGGAGACTGAAAACATTAGGGATAAAGAGATTCATAGTGACAGTGGTCTACTTCTGTAGATTGTATTTGAGACAGGATGGGATTGGTTTATCAAGAATTGTTAGGGTAGTAGAGCGGTGGTTGAGGTTGGGTACCTGTGTATGCAAGAGGTCAAAGGCTGCTTCTGTTACCTTTTCAGTATCATGACATCATGCTGCATAAACAAAACATTTTGTGCATCTTATCTCCATCCAAAGGACTAAAAGTAGCTTTACAAGCTTTTGGAAAAGGGTAATGCATTCTCACAATATAGAAAAACAAATGTGTCCTATGAACTGTGTTGTATTGTCTTACCCTGGCAAGTAATATGACATTTGACTTGGAAATGAAATGGCTGCTACATTAACTCAGGGTATGATGCTTCTAAACAGACAAGTCAATAATTGATTAAGATCTTCTCAGTTACTTACCATTAGTGGGAACTTCTGTCTGCCTGGGGTGAAACATGAGTGAGGGTTTTGGTGTCTTTGGAAAACTCTTTATTTTTGGTGAGACAAGGACAAGATAGAAGCTCAAGAGCAGCAGTCATTTGCCAAACAACGGTTCATCTTATTATTATTTATATTTTTCTGGGCATGCATTATTCAAATTAATGACATTTATTAGCAGAGACATCCAAAGTTGTTATTCACTCATTTGTAGGTGTCAGGGAATGGCCAGCAGAATGTGGAGAAGGCCCTGAAGCTGTTCGGCCAGCTCATCAACAACAAAGTGTTCCTGCTCACCTTCATCCGAACACTAGAAATGCAGCGGTCGTTCTCCATGAGGGACCGCGGCAACGTGGCCTCGCTTATCATGACGGCCCTGCAGGGGCGACTGGAGTACGCCACTGATGTCCTTAAACACCTTCTGTCTGATCTCATCGATCGCAACCTGGAAAGCAAGAACCATCCCAAACTGCTGCTCCGAAGGTAGCACAGCACTCATTCAGACACAAGCACAGAAGCTGACACAGTATCATCTCTTCCTGCAAGTTTCAGTTTCAGATAAATACAGTAGATTGCTTGGTAAATTCAGTTTTTCTCACAAAAAGTTTTTATAGCAACCATTTAACTCAGAAACTAGACTGCACTCAGTGCGCATACCTCCAAAAGGGCCCAACAGTCTGCTGAGTTCGCTTTTTTTACCCCAAAAAATGCCAGATTTTAACTATCATTATCTTGAAATCAGATGTGCAAAGGCAGTTCATCATGAAAATTTATTATACCAGAATTATGGGCATCCTCTACTTCTGGATCTATATCCATAGCTGTTGAAAATATGTCATAAATGTTTTATGCAATTTGAATCAGCGTCATTGTAGCTACATATTGGTTGTATTTGCATATTTTCGGCCTTATTTATTAATGTACAGCAACATGATAAACATGAACCCATTCATTTTATTCCACCTGATCTGGATCTTAAATTGCACCCATTGATAGTCTATATAGGATACACGTCTGAATTTTGTGTGTGTGTGTGTGTGTGTGTGTGTGTGTGTGTGTGTGTGTTAAGATTGGTGACGTTTTTGAGAAATAGGGAAAAATGTACCAAATCTGGATCTGCCTTGTCCAAAATCCCACCATCTACAAAATTTCATCGAAATCTATCATTACATTTTGCAAATCCTGTTTGTAATTCTCCCTGGTTAAACAGAAGAAAAAGGTCTTTGACTAAATGTAATCAAAACATCAATTCGTATGTGAATCTGTGCCCATATGACAGCAATTAAGGTACTGAAAACAGTCCTCTACTGACACATACAAATCCGTGTAGCTATAGGAGATTAATGACAAAGACAGATGAATGGGGATTGTGTGGCTCTTTTCTATTGGATGAAGGCCTGCTGATTTTCCCTTGTGTTCCCAAACATTTTACAAAACAAGGCTAGTAATGAGTACCGGATCTACTGTGTGCTGGGATAAATGCCATGCGCTCTTTGCTTCGGGAGTAATATCTGAATTTCCTGCAGAATTCCCCATTCTCTGTCTCACTCTCTCTCCATGTCAGTGTCAGTCTCATTTATCCTCCATGCTTAGGCTCCTTATAAAATTTTCAGAAGCGGTTCAACTTAACGCTTCACTTTCTCTGTCTCCAGCGTACATTGTTTTCCGGAAGAGTTAGGATGATGTGCTGAAACATTAAAGACCTCCTAAGTCCTTGCCCAAGTGTCCCCAATTGCTTTACTGGCTGTACAGACCAATCAAACTCCAGTTTAACTGTACACAGCATGTCCTGCAAGCTATTTCCTGAATAAACAGAAACACGATTGATCAACATGATTTTGAGCATATTTAAGCACCAGAAAAAGTATCAGCAATGACAGCTGCTTTTAAACAGCACCCTCATTCTGATGTTAATTTTCCCTTAGTGTCTCTGTTTGAAATACCCACATTAGTAGTCCAAGTAAATATTGTAACTGCCAGACAGACTTTGCAGAGAAGCAAACAGAGAAAGAGGTTCAAAGACAAAAGAAATGGACTAAGGCATCAGACAGCAACAAATGCACCTTGATTAAGCTGTTATGACAGCAGGGCCCCACGTCAGCTCTAAGTTTCATTATCCTCTCTTATTAGGAACACAGTGGTATGTAATCCTTGAGTCCTGTCATTGCAGCCTGGAGGGCCAAACGTCCTACAGCGTTTAGATTTCTCATTTTTTCAAAAGAATTAGGGATTATCAATTTGACATGGCTCTTTGCTGTTGTTTTCTTCCTCATCGCCTATTTAAAAAAAATCATTAGTATTTAGACGCCACAAGAGAGCAGCAGACTTACGCACCACACACACACACACTGACAAAACTGAGCACATCTCTCATCAGTAATTGTGTTTGTGCAGGGCTGGGCTGCTCGGCTGTGCTTTGTTGCCATTTTCCCATTCAGTCATCCTTCCTATCAGCCCTATTCATTCAATTATAATATATAATAGGATAGTGAAATGCTTGCTATTATGTTAGCTAAGACCCCTCTCTTCTGCTATTAACAAATTAACAGCATGCAAACAGATCCTTGTGTTTTTTTGTGGTATTCAGATGTGTTTGTGTAGTGTGTGTTTATTTCTATGTTCTAATATGAAGTAAAGAAGCAAAAATAACTGCCCGAGGTTTCTCTCTATAAAATTGATTCCAAAGGTGCTGATTCGTTTTCTATTGCATTTTTATCATTATTTTGGTGAGTTGGAATATTCTATCCCAATGTAATATTCAGAGAATAAAGCCACATGCTGGCTATGTAAGGAGCCAGTACTATCAGACTATTATGAATTATTAGTGAGCTTGAATTTCTGGGGACAGACTGCTATAGAAGTGTCTCCCAAGGTCAATCAACCAACTTCCTGTTCTCATTTATATTACATTGGCTTGAAAGTGCATCTCAACATGTTTGAGTTGTAATGAAGAGCTCCGTTTCTCTTGTCGCTCTGCTGCCACTGAATGCTTTTCTCTAAAGAAGAACATGTTCACAAGCCAGCACACTCGACCTTTTAAGGGAAAACCACAAGCATTCCAGATGAACACACAAAAAAAGAGTTCCCAATGTTTTAGCATCTTCTGTCGGTGCCCTGAAATAGTCATTTAAGTTTTATGAGTACAATAGTGCAATAAAAACTGATTATTAAAGATCCATTCTGTGATCCAGTGTGTAACCAAAACCAATGTGTACCCACCACTTAAGGTTTTAACTCAGGACTGGAAACTGAAGTCAATGTCAAAGTCATTTGCAGGTCGTTTAAATACAGGGCTAAGAACTAAATTATTTTTAAATGCATTTTTAATTGTCTCAGTTGTTGTGAAAATGCTTTAAATGGACCATTTTAATCTTTGTATAAATGCATTCATAGTGTTATTGTATTTTAATTTATTGCCATTGCATAATGAGAAGAAGGTAGGAGTTTGGAGAAAACCCTTTGTTTCAGCACGGACAGTAATATAGATAGACAGCCATGGTTGAGAGGTGGAACCTAAAAACTATCAGGATAGGTTAGTTTCAGACTATAAATTTCCGTATGAACATACTTTTAATAATCCTGATATACGTACCACGGACTGCTATTTGAGCCATTCAGCAGATCCAGTTAACTTCCAAATCCTGCTTTTTTGGTTACCTTCTGGGCATATAATATCAACTGCATTTGAGAAAATTACAGTTCAGCCTTTTTATTTTATATGTGAATGCCTGCGACGTCCTTTGCCCTTAACATGAAGCTTTTAGCAATAATCTGAGTAAACAAGTGTGTGCATACTGGGTAAAGCAGCGGTGCAATGCGGCTCCAGCAAAGAAAAAAATCCTTAATTATTGAGCCCCTCTCCCATGGCGAGCTCCAGTGAGAAGATGCAGTATTGTGTCAGTAACAGCAATGCTGTAGATGGAACTGGAGAAGACAGCTGAGAAGTGAAAAGAGTGAAAAGTTGAGAAAGCGGAAGCGATGTGGTGCAACCCTGGAATTACAGTTAAACCAATTATAAGCATAATTCAGGAAATTAGTTCAGAACATCTCCCACAGAGAAGTTTCAAGATACGTGGGCAGCACATTAAAGATGCTGTATGTATCTTCTTTCTCTGATTAGCATTGACGCTGTGTTCTGTGCCTTTGCCTCTTTCATTCCATCTCTTTATGCCTCCAATAATCTTTTTGTCTGTATTCCTCTCACACACACCTCTGTCTCTCAGAGGGCCGATTATCGCCTGATAATACGTTTTTCAGTTTCCAAGTGTTTAATTGCTGATGTATTATCTATTGTTTAATGGAAATTATATTAGATTAAGATATATCAGACTGCAATCAGTAGACTGTTTGCTTAAATTGAGTCATAACTTTAGATATGGCTTTGTAACAATAATTTTTAATTTTTGATAAAAACTAATAAGTAATATGGCTCTCCTGCTTAGTTTCCAGGTTAGAGATAGGCTAAATGAAATGGCTGATATGACGACATCCCTCTTCTTCACTGTTGTTGTGTGTGAGATGGAAGTTTCCACTCATTTTAATTTTTGGTCTGTGCTGACAAAAGTTGAATGGGCTAAGGAAATGAATTCATATGAATAGCCCTCTAGGCACCATAAGCAAGATGGGAAAAAACAAACTACTGTCATTTATTTGAGGAAGTAGTCAACATTATAATGGTTACTGAGAATACAACACAGGCAGCAAACATTGACTCGTGTCATTGGCTGAGTATAATGGTGAGCTGGATGTGTTTGGATGCCAGAGGGAAGTGTGTATACATTATAGCTGTACTTTTTCCTCCCATTATGTCCCCAGCCCGTGAAAAAAAATTACATCATGAAGACTCTGTTGCCTTTATGGTGCACAGATACAATACCCTCAGTCAGTTAAGTTCTTGGAATCACATTTAAAGAGCGCTCTCATGTTTTGTCTCAAGCAAGCTTTCCAAAGAAGCTCTGGTTTCTCTGGGTATTTAAAGATTTGAGATGCCTTTTGCTTTCTTTGTCTTCATAGGGAAATGTTTTAGCTCGCAGACACTTACATTCTTCTAAAAGCTTTTTGAAAGCAATATCTAAGCTTTGACAGTGTGTTTGATTTTCTCTCCAGTGCACTCAGTGGAACTAATGCTGCATCTCATAGTGTTTGGATTGTATTTTGCACCATTACTGAAAAAGATTCTTGCGCTTACTTTCTCTCCACACCGTGCCTCTCCTGCGCTCAGCCCAACACTCCATCCCTCCTTTTGTCTTTGCCATTTTACATCTCACATCATCACCCCATCTTGCTGTCCATTATTAGTGAAACTCTTTGCTGTTTGGAGACCCCCACCAGAATATGCTAGAATAGGAAAACACTTTCACATTAAACTTTTCTTCCATCCTCTCCATCTACTTCATCTTTAGTTTCCCACTGCCTCCCTTGCCCAGTTTCTTCCTCTTCCTCTGTTTCATAATGTTCTTTTAATGGAATCACACAACATTGCTTCTATCACCTTGAGACTTTTCAATCTTGTATTATTTTTCTCCTCAGCATTTTTGTAATGAGATTTCCGCCCATGCAGAGCAATGGAGTACAGCATTATTAAGAGAGAGAGTATTGTGTTTGGCATTAGTTTCAGTGAAAGACATTCCACTGCCTGCTAATATAGCCCCCCCTCCACCTAGCTACCATTACGAGAGCAGAGACAGGGGGGATACAAAGCCCCTCTTAAACATTATGTGGGATAATGAAATCCTGATGCTCATTAATGAAACTCAATTAATAGAAAGAAGGAAGTGGAGGCAGAGGAGGAGAAGGAGGACAAGAAGGAGAAGGAGGGCAACAGAGTCTTCCCCCAGCATTCAGAAGGAGAGATATTAAGGGGAAGTCAGCACAACCCCCGCACAAAATGCTTTATTTGACTTCCTTCTCCGGGAGTTGCTGAGCTTATTAAAATGTTTAATAGGTTCCATTAACTTCTAACGCATCATACAAGATGGAGAGAGAGTGTGGTAAGCATGGGAGGACAAAGAGGGGTGATTCTTGTAGAGGAAAGAGGGCAATTACAGAGGGATTTAGGGTATTGTCCAAAGAATCCACAATGTATTTAGGTTTACTCAGCTTGAAAACAGCCTGAGTTGCTCAGTGTTTCCTCTGTAGTATTCTGATGGTGACTTTTTGTAGTGCGGCAATGTGAACATACAATATACTGTATATCTTTCTTTCTTTCTTTCTTTCTTTCTTTCTTTCTTTCTTTCTTTCTTTCTTTCTATCTGTATATTATTGTACATGTGTGTTTAAAGCTGTTGGAGAGAATCATAGAGGTTTTATGTGAATCCTTACGCTTTCAGCTTTCCAGCAGTGTTTACTGTCTGTTACTGCAGCTGAAATTGGTTGAACTCATCTACATCCGTCCCCCCCTGCTGGCACATCACACTTCAAATAAGATGTCACCCAGCTCTTCATCCTCTCTACGAGCTGCCAATAGATAGACCAGCAGCCTCCGGGCGTGGGAGACAACATCAAAACTCAGCTGCACATCATTCAAAACAAAATACAACCTTTTGTTCCACTGTCCTGCAGCTGAAGTGAAGTTATGTGTTTTCATGTATGTGTGTGTGTGTCTCAGACAGAAAGAGAAAGCAGAGAAAGAAAGTTTTAACCTATCTTAATTTAATGAGACAGAAAGAATGAGGACACCAACACGAGGACATTTTGTCCTCGTGTTGGTGTCTAAAATGTTAGCTATTATAACCTCCCCTAGCTCAGACAATCCTTCTGGGACTTGTACTTCAGCCCCAGAGTCTTGCTTATAGCCCTCAAACGCGGCTTGACACAATTATATCTCCATAATAGTCATAATCTCCCTTTAGGTCCATTCAAAGTATGAAAAGAGTATAATCATCCCGAGCACTATTTAGCTCTGAGGAGACTGAAGCATTCTAGCCTTGTCTATAATACCTGTCGACTTTGATTTGCTAATCCCCAGTTTAGAACAGTACACTGTAAGGCCCCTCCATCACATCCACCATAGCAATCATAGTCATTTTGTGGTGTATTAAAAGGGGTCTTTTTTTTCCAATGCATTGCCAAGTAAATCAGCAACACACTGAAGTGAATGGAGAGGATCATTCGCCAGGTGATAGTCACATCCAAGCTGTCACCTCATTGCAAACATCAATGCGGCACATGAGGCCTTACCATGGCACGTTAACTTATGATTACTGTGTTTAGCAACTGTGTTTGAGCTAGCAGGAGAAATGGCAGATATAATGCTGTGGCTCTAAGCCTGGTCACTAATATCTCAGACATTGAAGACAATTCATAAAACACAGTGCCAGATTTAACATGTCAGTGAAGGCAGTTAACGTCATGTAACCATGGTCCCTCCTTTTCAAACACCTCTTATTGGCCTTTGCATTGAAAAAGCCGTTAACACCTTTGTGATGGTGAGTTTAACCGATATAAATTCTGGGTGATATGGATTTTATTTATTTATTTAGGTATTTCAAAGTGTATTTGCTCCACATGTTTTAGTTATCAATAAATTTGATATGTAACCCCCTTAAAGGACCATACTGTAAATTTGAATGTTTAAGCCCAATCGATACTGCAATGACAGTTTCTGCATAATTTTAACAGCTTTCTTTTTTCACTCTTGCATCATTTTTACCAAACAGTTGTAAATGTTTCTCATCTCCTCCTTAAAAAAATATGCTGCTCTAAAGCAGAGAATTTAGGTTATTGTGATATAGTTGTTATTTTATCAGCATAAAAAGCTTGTGCAGTCATCTCACAGATGAGGGCGGAGAGCATGACAGAAGCAATTTTACAAGATGAGGTGAGGAATATGTCATTATTATTCACTGCAAATGCTTGTCCACGAGTTACACAGTATTCCTTTCATATATCTTTCATACTTGTTTCATACTTGTTAACAGTTCCCACTCGACTGTTTGGTATTCCATCTCATTTTTCTTTCTTTTCTAAAGTCAAAACTTCCATTGCTCCACTGTCTGGTGATCATGCTTATTGAGTTAAAAGGGGGAAGTTTGTGTGGCATTCGAATAAAGACATGGGGAGGAATTATAAGAAAAAAAAAAAAAAAAANAAAAAAAAAAAAAAAAGCTACACAGCCTGCTCTCGCAATCTGATGGAAATTGTCCAGAGGTCATTGCACTCTTGTGTTATTTTCATGCTCAATCAAGCCCAGCAGCAAGCTGTACCACCATGAGTGATAAGTGGGAAGGGAGAAGAAGGAGGGAAGGAAGAGAGGAAATGAGAGGATGAGGAGATCATTTTGGCTGTGATAAAGCATTACCTGGCTGTGACAGCACTTGTCTCTCTCAACAGCTGAGGCTTGTCACAGCTGCTGATGTCCCGCTGTGTTCAACCACACATGAATACACACATTCATTCACACTCACATCCACGCGTACTCACATACACAGACACACACAAACCTTGCATGCACAGATGCCCTCTTTCTGCTCTGTTCTGCTCAGTTACCGTGACCGCAATGTTGTAAGAAGTACACAACCAAAACCAAACCAGGATGCATCTGAAGTGCATCCCACATAATCTCCATGAAGTCTTCATGAATTATGTAACACTTAATGTGAAATATTTGGAATGTCAGTGGACTTTGATGTTGTTTTTCCTGAGTTTTTCTTTATGTCATTTCAGGACAGAGTCAGTTGCAGAGAAAATGCTTACAAACTGGTTTGCCTTCCTTCTTCATAAATTCCTTAAGGTTAGTGCATCAAAAGTACATATAATTTGTAAGAGCAAGCATGAATATGTTGTATTTTTTTAATTAAGTATCAAAATATATGCCTAATTTACAGTGGAGACATGGATAAACATACATGTATTTTAGATGTGAATTTTCTTTATTTGTGTGCTGTAATGTTCTCGCGTTTGACCGTGTGTGTGTGTGTGTGCGTGCGTGTTGCATGTTGCCAGGAGTGTGCTGGAGAGCCTCTGTTCATGCTGTACTGCGCCATCAAGCAGCAGATGGAGAAGGGGCCCATTGACGCCATCACTGGAGAGGCCCGCTACTCCCTGAGTGAAGACAAGCTCATCCGCCAGCAGATCGAGTACAAAACCCTGGTACGTCACGCTCCACAAGGCACACAAAGACATTGCAGATGTACACAAATGCACAGACAAACACATGCAAATGCTCTGGTCTCATACACCTACTTGCATGAAAGCCCACAGTGTCTCTATTCCTGCATTCATACAAGAATATCACATTTTTCTACTTAACTTTTTGTGTTCATTTTCTTTTTAATGCATCTTAAGATAATATAAATAAAAATGTGCCTGTAGTGTTCAGTTTTCTCCTTCCAACGCAGGAAGAAAATTAACTAATGAACCCACAGGCTCCAGTGTTGGTCCAACATCAGTGAGGCTGACTGTGGAGATAGAAACACTCCCAGTAACACACATTTACACTCACGCGCACAGAAAAAAAACACTCAGAACAGCCAGCATGTGACATGACAACGCTCTGATTGCTCTGACTGGGAATTTGGCTCATTACGTGCTAATACCCCAGCAGGGCTGGAAATTGGTGTCCCGCCGAAGGTNCTGGGAATTTGGCTCATTACGTGCTAATACCCCAGCAGGGCTGGAAATTGGTGTCCCGCCGAAGGTGTGAAATTAGATTTCAGGATGCCGGCAAGAGAGGAAATGGTTTCTCAAAGCTCCTGCCATGCTCCAAGGAGATTCTAATGAGGGCAAAGCTTCAAGCTGGACCCAAGCAACAGAACACCTCTAACCTCTTCCTCTGCTCCCTCTTTTTCCTCTGTTTTCTCTCTTTTATTCTCTATCCTGTTCTCCCCACCTGTACAACACAGATCCTGAACTGTGTGAATCCAGACAATGAAAACAGTCCAGAGATTCCAGTCAAAGTGTTGAACTGTGACACCATCACCCAGGTGAAGGAGAAGATCCTAGATGCTGTTTACAAGAACATGCCCTATTCTCAGAGGCCTCGTGCTGTCGACATGGACCTCGGTATGACAAACACATTCTCTCATACANCCCCCCAAACAATGCAGTTGGCAGGTGTAAAGTCCTTCACACCCACAGATTAATGCATCAGTGAGAGAAAAGCTAGCCATGTGTACAGATTATCAGTGCATTAGTGTGATAAAAGCTGTGTTCCAGCAGCCGAGCCAGCCAGCCTCAGTGTGCTGCTGCCAGGCCTTCTATCAAACTGACTGACAGTGTGTGGCGCATCCCGCTGTCTGGATGCTTTCGCTGGCCTGTAGCGCCAGTGAGAAACAGTAGATCGAGATAGAGGAGTGTNTCTGGATGCTTTCGCTGGCCTGTAGCGCCAGTGAGAAACAGTAGATCGAGATAGAGGAGTGTGCATGTGTTTGTGTGCGCGCGTCTGTGTGTATGTCTTTGCATCTGTGACGTGGATGTCTGGCTGACCCAGGTAAGAGCTGACAGACGGGCTCGCCAGCCTCACACCAGGCTCCACTCCCACGCAGTCTGCCACTTCCATCCCCGCCTGTCCACACCTCCCCTCCCTTAGCCCAGTCCTCTCATCCCCCCCTCCTCACTTCACTTGGGTGAAGAGAACAAAGACCTCCCTCTGCTTGCTGCAAATCAGTTTGTCCATCACTCACCAGTGTGGCTTTCTGTTCATCTCAGTCTGTCTTTCCTTCTGTCTTTCCCTATTTCTCACCCTTTCTGTGTTGCCTTGAAATAACTGAGTTTGTGCATTAGTGTGTGTTTATCTGTCCATGACTGTGTGTGTAACTGTGTACTACATTTGTGTTTATGTGTTTTATTTATTTATGTATTTGTGTCTGTAGAGCTAGATGTAGCTTCGTCGGTTGTGGGTGGATGTCATGCCAGAAACATCATGTGGTAGCCTGGCAGAGGCACAAAGTAATAAAATCCAGTCACCAGAGGAGAAAATCAATGATCATTCCCAGCATGAGAGCCACAATGGCTGTCCATTCCCCATCAGCACCCTTATTGTCATGTTTATCCCGCAACAAGCTGTGTCAACCAGTGCCCTCCACCTGCCCTGCCTGCAGCCTCCACCTGTTTCCCCCTGCTCCCTTACTTTGAAGGATGTCTGTTTTTTCCCCCATGTCTTGTCCCCCTCTATTCTCCTTTTTTTTTGACCCTGATGGACCTACTGTTGCATATGCTAATGTAACTATTTCCACAGCACAAGTACCAATTACAGTGCGCAACCTGCCCACTATAGATCTTGAAATTGTTCATGTGTAATGTTTAATTAAGATGCGTGTCAGTCCCTTCCTGTGAGAAAAGTGCGCCTGCAGAGGGCTGAGTGCTGAATGAGAACTCTGCCTGTTGATATCCTTTCATTTGGATAATGTGTGTGGAGAGCTCTCCCTTTGGGCATCATGTAGGGTTGTTGTACTGAACACAAAAGCAAATAGAGTAAGAAGAACAGTGATTTAAGAGTTAGTTGTGTGAAAAGTAAGTTTATTCCACAATATTTCACTAGTGTTAAATGCTTTTATGCATAATGCAAAGATTATGATTTTTGCATATGATAATTTTTTTTATATATGTTAAAATGACATATGCTGAAATGAAATTGCGTGTGACATTAAGTTTTCCTACAGTAAATAATTACGTTTGGCATGTATGTATATACCTTATATATTTTGCATATTATGAGAGGTTAAAACATGAGGAAAAAGATAATATAGTGACTTTGAAATACAGTGTCATGAGACGAAAACTAAGATATGTCGAAACGGTATCATCAGTTTACTTGTGTATCATGAGACTAATGGTTGTATGATTTTATGCAAAAAACTGCCAGGATGGAAAGTTCTCAGCATTGCCATTTCTCCACAGTGACAGCTTGTAAACCATATGACACCAAAACAAATGAAATGACTTGGGTCATAGTGGCTCACTGTGGTTATATTTCACTGTCTAATGTAATGCGTGTGTTTGTGCCCTCAGAGTGGCGCCAGGGACGAATGGCTCGCGTGGTGTTGCAGGATGAAGACATCACCACCAAAATAGAGAATGACTGGAAGAGACTAAACACACTCATGCACTACCAGGTAAATACACATAAAGCCTGAAGTAGTCAGTGTATTCTATTTCTGCTCTGGCTTTTGTAATGGAAATTCACCACATACCTTGCCAAACTTTGATGTTTCCAGCTCTTGACTTTTAGGCAGCCAATTTTAGTCTCTCATTTGCATGTCCATGCCTGGTGTGATCCAAATGACTCCCAGTGAAAAGAGGACAATTACTGTACAGGTGTCATGAGAGATGAACTCTCAGCATCTCAACTGACACTTCCTCCTCCTTCCTGGAGAGATGAAGCTGCTCCAGTCAGGAGGACAGCACAGGGCTGTTATTTGCATCGCCCTCTCTTTCTCTCTCCCTGTTGACTTCTACATTAGCAGCAATTAGTCCCACTGTGACTGCCTGCCTCTCTCTCTTCACATGCAGAACCTCAATTCACATCCTACAATTTAAGAGCTTACCTGTTTCCCCGTGCTTAGCAGAGAAAAGTAGATAATAAAAGAGGAGGAAAAAGAATAGAGAACAAGAAGAGTTTTCTATTTTTATAGGAGGTTTTAAGAATTTGTGGCATTTAAGTTTTGTCAGGAGGAGATCAACAAGGACTGGGATGATGAAAGAGAAAGAAAAGGAGCTAGAAAGGGGAATGAAAAAGAATAAAGTGCTAAACAGTGAGAAGGAAGCCATCTCCATAGTCCATGAATCTTTCGTAGTGCATAGGTCAGCCAGCTTTCATTAATCAACCAAGGGGGACCATCTGCACAAGGACATAGTCTGAGCTACCTGGATAAAAAGATGGCTGAAACCCAGTTGTGGCTGGGTTGGATGATGCTGATGATGCTGGCTGGCGTTGGGACACTCGGACTGTGGGACCAATGTTGGAGATGTGGTTCCAGCTTGAAGCAGAAAATGGGCACAAGGTTTGCAGGGTCAATAGATCTGCTGGCCCAGCCGAACAAGCAGAATAATTTAGCTAAGGTAGAAGTCACTTGAAGATGATACATGTCATTGTGTCCTTCATAGGACTTGGCACCTTGCAGTTTCTTTGTCCTTCATATTTCTTCCCTTTTACTCTAATGTCATCATCTTCACTTGTCTTTACTTTCTTTTCCATTTTTCATTCTTTTTGTCTTTTTTTCTCAGTTTCATTCCTTACCTGCTTCGCATCTTCTTCACCCAATGACAGACAATGTCCTTTCTTCCATTTCCTTCTCTCTCCCTCTCCTTGTGAGCACCTCTTCTCCTGTTGTCTCTGCCATTAATCCTTGATGAGATGCAGTGTGTTGTTTCCACATATAACAGGATCCTCTGTTGTTTTATGCAGTTCTATGTGTCATATTCTGTCAAGTCAAATTTAAGTCAAGTTTATTTGCACAGCCCAATATCACATACAATGTCTCAAAGGGCTTTACAGGCCCACACATCAATGATTCTGGACTTGGCCCAAGCTCTCTAAGAAGACAAAGAGAATTTCTCTAAAACCCTTAAAATACAAGGAAAAAAATGGAGGAAATCTCAGGAGAGGCCATTCAAAGAGAGATTCCCTCTTCTTGAACGGCCA
The DNA here is from genome assembly GCA_014773175.1 of Lucifuga dentata. NCBI lineage: Eukaryota > Metazoa > Chordata > Actinopteri > Ophidiiformes > Bythitidae > Lucifuga > Lucifuga dentata. The sequence goes on from VXCM01001102.1 coordinate 289,698, forward strand.
GGTGTGCAATGGGAGCCTTTGGTGGGGAAACAGAGAAATTACAAAGACAAAAAACAATGAAACATTATAGGAACATATAAAACAGCTAATTAGCCATGATCCAATAAGAGGATCCAGAAAGATGTAGTCAATTTGAAACCATAGTCATGATGGATTCCAGGGATGAGTCACATGAAATAATTGTCTACAAGTGGGTCTGCCATCTTTAGCCAAGGGAAACACTGCAGGGCACATATAAACAGGCATGTGGCCATTTCTCTTATTTGCTCCCTCAATAGCAGATCTGAGGACTGCTGTTGACCACGGATCAAAGGGACCCTGTGCTTGAACGCAACACTGCAACATCAGAGGAGATATCAGCTGGCCACAAGGCAATGTCAGGAAGAGAAAGAGAGAGGGAGCAGTGTGTAAGAAAAGTGCAGGATGTGGACTTGGATGGAACGACACAATCACATGTGCATCGTAACTGTTGTGATTACTTGGCACCAGCCTTGGTGTCAGTGTGTGTGTCTGTGTGATGCGTCACACACCATGCCATTGCTCTGGCAGCTGCGAGAACACATCTGGCAGCCTATCACAACAAGGGAGAACAGATCATTAGGCCCCAGAGAGAGAGAGAGGAAAAACTTGAAAAAATGGCAATAGGTAAAAGGAAAGAGAGCAGAGTTTCTGAAATGCAGCGAGAGGCTGAGCATCACCTTGAGTCTGTGCTAATTCTCCTGCATAACAGACAGAGGGACCAGACAAGCATTAAAATTCATAATGCTCACAGCATCGTAAAGAGGTTCTTTACCCTGCCACATGGGAAATAATAGTTTACATAGCCTGAATATGGAAATGCACACCTACCAGCTACAGCAAAATTAAAAATATAAATGCACACATTTTCATTTTATCTATATTCAATATGTTGGCTTTTGGAGACAGGACACTTAATCAAACAAGCCCCACTCCTTCATACCTTCCCACCTTCCCAAACCAGTCGCTCTATTTTTGTATTATTTACTGTCACTTACAGAGATGCAAACAAGTATGCATACAATATTGCACATGTGCACACAAGCAAATACTGTAGTTACCTATATTAGGAAGACTCATACACAGGCAAACAGAAAAATGTAGATAAAAGATTTATGAAATAAGAGAATATTGATCTTTGTCCTTGTCAAGTGAGTTTATCATCAGAACTTCCCACAGTCTCCTTCCGCACCACCCCATTTTTGCTGTCTTGATGTATCGGCGTTAGCCTCCTTTTGCTAAATAGCAACAGAGCAATAAGGGAATCCATGGAGTATTATAGCCACATGAATCAGACGTCTTAAGTCACATTGTGGATAGAACAGTTCTAATAAACAGGCTGATATCATCAACTGAAGTTGTCAGACAGCTTAGGTTATTTATGAGTATTTAAACTACAAACAGACCCACAATGTATTCACCAGGGCACAGTGAGCATAATTAGATTGATGATGTTTGACAAAGTGATGATTTATTACAGGTGGGCTGTGGCTTTTCCAGCATATTAATATTTGTTTGCCTCATCCACTTGTTGGAGTCACATGGACAGTGTGCATTTTGCCTTGAATATTAGTCCTAATGTGCAGATACCTGACAGCAAAGGGCACACTGCTCCCTCTTTCAGTCTGGCTCAGCCTGCCTCAAAATGAAAAGTAAAATTAGTCCAGAAACTTCCATCCCCTGCTGCCTGGTGACCTCCGTCTGTCCTCTTCTCTGCGGTGAAGAAACATGGAGAACAGACAGTGATGACCTCACCAGGAAGGCCTGCCAGCTAGATCTTGTTACCAACCTTGCAGACTAAAGAGGATGCACTTGGGACATTCTGGGCTATTTTCAACAGCTCCAGGCAGAATGGATGCAACTACATTGCTTTCTAACCATTAAAGGACCATACCAGTGATTTTGCATGTTTAAGCCCAATAAATAATTCCTGCACATATGTTATATTACTGACAACCAATTTCCAACCTCTTCACATAACCTGCATAACCTGCATCCATGGTCCTTGGACCATGGATGCAGGTTATGTGAAGAGGCTTGAGGAAAGAAAGATAGAGGTGCTACACTGCTGTCTGGGCTGCTCTCCGGTGTCTAATGGAAGGTCTTATCACAGGCAGGGCCCACACCCCTTATCACACCTGCCCGCTATCAGCCCCACACTGGATTATCCCTGAAGGGTGAATCTGCACACTTTCAATCATTTACTCTATCACAAGGACCCATCTCTGCTGTAGCCTCTCTGTCAGCCATAAAAAGAAGAGAAAGAGAAAGGGATGGAGGGAGGTAGGAAAAGAAGGGAGGACAAATAAGCTATTTCATGCTCCCTAGAGGAAATGCATCACAGGAATAGCCATGGAATCTTAACAAAAGTCTGCACTGTTGCTTTATTAGTTGGTCCGTGCATTGTCAGCCAAGAGGAGGCTATAGGATGGAAAGACAGAAGAAATGAGGTATGGGAAAGGGGAGACAAGTGAGAAGGAGGTGAGGTGAGTTTAGGGAGATAGAAAGAGGTCAAAGGGACTGGTCACGGTTGGTATTGGGGACAGGGTGGAGGTTAGGAAGACTATTTTTCATTTCCCTCCAAGAGGCCTTGGTGCATCTACTGTATAAGAGGATTCCTACAGATTTTATCTCTAGTGTCAAGTGCCTCTCCAGTGTGGCCAGTAGAAGCCAAGTGGCAACTCCAGATAATAGCACATCCAGGATTAGTGTGGGAAGAAAGGGAGAAAGTGATGAGGAAGTGAGTGAGGATGAAAGACTGTGAGATCTCGTGAGCAAGGAGGAATTCTGTAAATGTCCATCACAAACCTAGCAGCCCCTTCTCCTGCAGAAGAGGTAAAGGATCCCCTCCGCTGAAAAGAAAGAATGTTTTCTATACATCATTTTAAGGTGTTTTCCTTTTGGAAGCTGGTGTTTGCCTTTTGGTTATTTCTCCACTAGATGCCTGTCAGTTTTTGTTCTCTGAGTTTGAAGCAGAAATCCCTCCTCAGAGTGGGCTATAAATGCCAGCCAGCATGCTCTGCGTTGCTTTGGCTTTCAGAAAAGAAGCAGTTTTTGTGGTTTGTATTTTTAATACGCCATTTTTGGTGAACTTACTGTAACAGCATGAACTTGATAGATTATAATTAAATTGCCATATCAAGATTATTAGGGATTAGCTAGAAGGAATACCTGCTGTATACGACTGATAATAAAACAATCATCATATATAAATACATTGTTTTTTCCAGCACACAGTATTTAAGGTGACTTATCCATTATAAATGGATAAGAGCCCTTCATAACTATCGACCATAAAGAGAAAATGGCCGAACCTCAGTCTCAGGTTCTTATTCTTGAAAAACTGGCTTTAACACAGTCACTTCTCTTTGTCTGACTCTGTGCTACTCTGCTGTTACACTTGCATAGCCAATTTTCTGCAAGGGTGTGAAGAGTACCTGAGGTGGCAATGAGACGTTCAGCATTCTAGTCTCTTTCTTTCTGCCTGTCACTCAATATTTTTAGCTTCAAAGCTTTTTGTACATCATGTCTCTAAGGGTACGGCAATGGCAATCATGGTAATTGCAGCCATCATGCAAGCTATCAGGTACTCCGTTCCTACTGAAAAAGCCACAGGGCCATGGCCAAGAACATGATGGGGCACAGACATGACAGCAGCGGTTGGTTTATGGGGGAGTTTGGGGTACGTTTTATTTATGGGATTATTCACTCATCTCTGCGTTGTACTTATGATCCATCTCATAGTCTGCCTTGTAATACAACAGTTTACAAGAACCTTCATGATGATTTTTGCATGACAGATAATGTATGGGTTTTTTTTCACACAGGTGTCAGACCGCTGTGTGGTGGCTTTGGTGCCTAAACAGACCTCATCATACAACATCCCTCCCTCAGCCAGCATATCACGCACCTCCATCAGCAGATATGGTGAGTCATTAGATTACATAGCTCTTTCTTTTTGAGTTTGGGCTATAGTTTTGGTTATACTGATTTCATAAACATCACACTGTGTGTTTGTGTGTGTATGTAAGGCTTATGGCTTGTCCATTGCAATTATAGATCCAAATGTAGGCTTATTCCATAGTTAATTTGCAATTGCAAATATGTGGTCTCATTGTTACAAATGAGCAAGTAGTGTTTTGCCACAGATCAAATGCTGCACAGACACATCAAAAATGTTTTTATATTGGATGTTGTTAAAGATATGAACAAAGCCAAATCCTCTCTCCCCAAAGCAATGGCCTGCTCTGTTTGTAGCTCTTCTTGTTTTGCTGCAGAGGCTTTGTTTGTAGTTTTTCTCTCTCCATTCCTCTCTATCTCTCCATGTGCTGTAGTTTTCTTTACAGTTCAGCCCAAACTTTCTTCTGTGGCACAAAAGGAAAAATTCAAGTAGGATGTGGAGGATAAAAGGAGGTGCATTTTAAGCCACAGTATGAGAATAAATACATCAACCTGTGCATAGAGCTAGGACACAATGGGTTGACAGTTTCATGGACATCCGTGCCCACACATGCACACATACAGTACACACACAGAGGTGCTTGTGGTTTGTGTCGCAGGGTGCCAGATCTGGTTGTGCGCCAGACACGCAGCAGCACCACACAACTTGTGATTGCTAATTATTCGCTGTGAATGATACTTCACACAAACTGAAAAAGAAAAGGGACCGTGGCCAATTATCAAGATTGGGGATGGGAGCGAAAACTGCCTTCAAGCTGACTAGAAACAGAAATTGTGCTATTAGCATTCTTATCCCTGCAACCATTTACACATTTTATTCACTAGTATTGGAAACAATGGACAACAACAACAACGGCTCCTGGTTAAAAATCTTTGGTGTATGCACTGCATCATAATAGGAAGTGAAATTCATATCAGAATATAATGATGATTTAAGGTGACCTTTAGAGTATTACAGAGCCCCTTCAGCCATTATTCTCTGTCAAAAACAAAACACTATAAAGGTTGAGAAGAGACAGGAAGATGATGGATCGTCTTATAGGATTGACAACAGCAGCAATGCAACATCGGAGAAGATTCTAGATAAAACCCTACTTAAAGCTCACTGGGATTTGAAGCTTAATCTGCATTCTGCCTTCTAAAAGATTATGGCTTAACACCTCCTACAGAATGGTCACATGGAATTATGGTGCATTTCATTCTGTTTTATTCCAAAGACCTGTCTTAATTTTATAATACACATCAAAACACAGTGAATGGTTGATGATGCACTCTTGCACACCTCGCACAGTTCTTTATGGGTGCTTAGGCAGCAGGGCTGGGTGTGTGTGGCATAGAAAAGAGGCTCTGCTGGCATTTTCCTGTCTCTCATCAATCATGGGTTGGCACAGCAGGCACAGCTGCAGCTAGACACATGCTGATGGATTCATATCAATTTAACATTCAACACTTAGCAGCTTGACTCAATTTATACCGCTAGCACCCTCCTACAGCCTTAAAATCAGCCCAGACACACTCCCCTGTTGCCTGACTATGGGTCACTGCTTCGTGTTAGTGGAGCTCTGAAAGGGCAAAGGGTCCAGGGAGAATGAAGGGGACAAGAGAATAACAGAGCGACAGAAAATGATTACTGGAATAAGATGGGATTTGGGACCTCGATCATCCCTGCACACATGCCATAATATTCAACCCCCACCCCCCTCAGGCCCTGGTCCCCATTGGACACTCCAGAAGTGCAGGTTGGTCTTATTTGAGAGGTGTAAGTGGCAGCAAAAGACTCTGTTGTTCAGCGCTGCTTTTGAAGCCAGGTGAGCGAGATCCTCAGATCCAGAATCCTGAGGGAGCCTAGCACCAAAGGTAGATTCCTCCTCATTAACGAAACTGAAACAGCATCATTTCATCAGAGGGAAGAGCAAGGAGGGAGAACAGTGATGAGGAGGACGTATGGAAATTAGAGATCTTTTGATGCGCTGGATGTTTTCAACATGGTGTTTAGACAATGCTGCAAGGAAGAACCATTTATGACTGCTTTTAAGAGGATGCAGCCATGTCTCCATGAGGCAGGGATTATGTAAGGAGAGACAAAGTGAAAATAAATGTATGATGAAACAAGGAAGGAAAGAGAATGAATATGTAGGTTTTTTCAAAAGTCTCTGTCCCACTCCCTAGATTTGTATATACATGGGAGGCCAGGTCCTCTTTTAACCATTTGTATGTCATCTAGGATTCCATCTCTCAAGAAGGCTATTATGTATTGATGAATGCCTGAGACCCATAGCTTCAGCTTCACCTCCCCTTCATTACTTTGCTGTTCTATGAAATTATCCATCACTGCAATTTCCTTTACAACATGGCCTACAGCTGAAGCACAGTGGGTTGAATTTGTAATGAGTTACAAGGGAGAGATGGAAATACAAGAATACCTGTGTGTGTGCATGTGTGCTGTTCTTTGTGTGCGTGTATGCTTAATTTATCACATGCTACACCTAAGGGAGCCTTTTGCAATCACAGTCATTTAGACTTACTGATAACTCTGTTTCTGCTTCCTTGGACAGACTCTTCATTCCGCTACACAGGCAGTCCCGACAGCCTCCGCTCACGTGCCCCTATGATCACCCCTGATCTAGAAAGCGGAGTGAAGGTTTGGCACCTGGTAAAGAACCACGAACATGGAGACCAGAAGGAAGGAGACCGTGGTAGTAAAATGGTCTCTGAGATCTATCTCACCAGGCTGCTAGCTACCAAGGTACATCAATACTTTCCCAGACAGTTCTATAGAACATTTCTTTATCTACATAGAGATTAGCACATCCTCTTGACCCTTCTTTACCATGTATTGCTAATCCCAGCCTGCTGTGTCTACTTCCAGGGTACACTACAAAAATTTGTTGATGATCTGTTTGAGACGTTGTTCAGTACAGTTCACCGAGGGAGCACTCTTCCTCTTGCCATCAAATACATGTTTGACTTCCTTGATGAGCAGGCAGACAAACATGGCATTCATGACACAGATGTACGACACACATGGAAAAGCAACTGGTAAGGGCATTTTCAAAGACGGAAGAGTAAGGTCATGGTGTTAATCCTGTAATCATGGCCTCCCGTGATAAATTCAAATGCTGTTTACTGACCGAATGATGAAACCTCTTTGTCCCCATCTTCCAGCCTTCCATTGCGTTTCTGGGTGAATGTGATCAAAAACCCCCAGTTTGTGTTTGACATCCATAAGAGCAGCATCACAGATGCCTGTCTGTCTGTGGTGGCTCAGACCTTCATGGATTCTTGCTCCACTTCAGAGCACCGCCTAGGCAAAGACTCTCCATCCAATAAACTACTCTACGCTAAAGATATCCCCAATTACAAGAGCTGGGTAGAGAGGTAAGAGTGAATGTTGTTATCTTCTTAAAAGACTGAGATCTTAAAGAAAATTGATTCATAATTCCCTTTTCTTCATGCCCATGTTTCTCATCCAAATAAAGAAAAAACGACTATAAAAGGCCTAAATTGAGCTATTTCATTAAGTTTCTGTAAGTGATGTCAGTGTTGCCTCCGTTTGCGTCCACAGGTACTATGCTGACATCAACCGGCTGCCAGCTATAAGTGACCAGGACATGAATGCATATCTGGCAGAGCAGGCCAGACTCCACTCCTCAGAGTTCAACATGCTCAGCGCCCTCAATGAGATCTACTCTTACGTCAGCAAGTATAGTGAGGAGGTCAGTGGTACATGCATGCTTAGACTCACACACACCCAACATGACAGTTCATACGAGTTTGAGATCAAATCAACATTTGTTTTATATATAATTCGTTCCTGTAAGCAGTGATGTCATTTGCAATTCTCAGGGTGTTCATAACCAGTAAAGGTTAGAGAGGCCAGCTCAGCATCTTTAGAAGACTTCCCTGAAGCCCAGAGGTCTAGTGAGACCTGAGCTTAACAAGCCACTGTCTGATCTGTAGACTAGAAAGTGGATGTCTACAAGCTCTCAGCATGCTTCTCTGTCCTTTCCCCTGAGCTATGTTAGAGCGCACTATCTGCTATGTAGGGCTCTCATGAGCAGAACCACAGGCGCACACACACACAAACATGCTGTCAGATCACAGAAAGCGTGAAAAAGGAGGGAGGTGTTAAGGGAAGGAGGAAGAAAGAGAGGACATTTATGGAGACATTCTGCGTCTAATGTCAGCTCATCCTCTGGGAAACATTAGGTTGACCTTTATGTTGGACCACAATCTGTCTCTCTTTCTCTCATTCTTTCTCTCATTCTTTCTCTTCCTTCCTCTCTCTATCTCTTACTCTCCCACCTTACTGCACCACTTTTACTACTTTTAACCAATAATGGAGTCAGTTTCCCAGTTTATCTCACAACCACATAAACTTTCCTCCATTGAACTTCATACGCTTTACCTTTGCTGGCTCTGTATTTGCAGCTATCAGACACTTGCATACATGTAGGCATATGCAAACACACAAATATCCTCTCCCTCATTTTGCACACATACACTCAATGCATGTACCCACTCACCTCCTATCTGCTGTTTCCCAGAATGCAGTGCGTAAAACCCATCTAGTGTCCTTAACGGTTCCTACTCGGCCTTTCACAAAGGGTTTTGTGTCAGGCTAACCAGGCCAGAGCAGTAGCTTACTTAAATGGATTTGGGAGACGGCAGTGGGAACTGCACCTACACACACAGCGGTACAGATTAATAATAGATTCCTATCTGGCCGAAGAAGAGGAAGAGGAGGAGGAGGAAGCGCTCTGCCTGTAGCTGCCAGCATCTAAGAGCACTTAAGCAGATGAGTGGAAGATGGTGGGTGGGTAGATAAAAGCTGTAGCGGGACGAATAGAGCTTTGCCACGCTAAGCAAAACAAGAGAACTAAAATGTTGCTGACATTTTCCAAAAAGGTTCAGAATCAGTCGACTTTGGCTGTGAGGTGGTATGAGGCCATAGAGAGCACAGCAGCCCACCATAACTCCTAAAAGCGAGCATGCTTCTGATTGACTGGAGAGAAACTGATGAAGATTTTAAGAGAAAATTGACCAAAAGTTGACAAACAACTTAGGAACACGGGTTAAGAATGATCATTTACCAGTTTCTGATTCAAACTGTATTTCATACTTGCCTTAATAAACCCAGCTTTATATGTAAGAATATATAAAGAATATAGCGTAGAACTATCAAATGTCACATTTCATTCTCCAGGATAGAGAATCTTTGTCATGCATCTGTGTCGCTCTGACATAGATTCAGTTTGACAAGTCAGACATTAGATGAGAGCACAAAGAGGCGAGGCGTTCTGGATTCCCTTTGAAACTAACTTGACAAAAGCCATATTTACAAGGTGGAGCTCAAAGGACAAAATGGAGAAAGCTAATACGCAAAGATTTTGTGCATTTTTTTATCAACAAAGCCAGTGATATATGTTTTGTCCATATAGAAATCTAAAAATACAGAAATGTTTTTTTCAGTTTTTTGAACAGCATAGGAGGCATCTATCATTATCTATTGTATTAACGCTAATATCACCGTAGTTCTATCGGCCATTAAAGGACCACACCAGTGGTTTTGCATGTTTGAGTCTAATACATACTACCTACATGTTACATTACTACCAACCATTTTCCAAAACATAAAACCATACTATAGTTTTTGTGTTATTTAGCCAAATTCCCTAATGTTTCAAAATCAAATGTTCAGGTGATACACCCACCTTAAAATTCAATGTTTCACCTGCTAACANAATGTTTCAAAATCAAATGTTCAGGTGATACACCCACCTTAAAATTCAATGTTTCACCTGCTAACAGTTATGCACAATTGTAGAAGGCAAAGTTAATTTCTTGGTAAAAGGCAGTCCTCCCTGGGACTGTATTTCCTGGCGGAGACATACATTTTCTTCTGTGTAGCTCCATGTTGAATGGTTAAATTAAGTAACCTCAACAAAACATTTTATAGACGTTTTGTTTGATGTAATGATTACCTATTTCAAGCACGTTTCAAGTCTACAAGTTGATTTTTATAGTGTAGTGGAATTAACTGAAACCAATGGCAGTTGGGAAAGTAGGAAAAACAATTGTAATATTTAGTAGTATGTTTTACAAAATGGCTAACAGTCACGTAACATGTATGCGGGTTGTATTTATTGGGCTCAAACATGCAAAACGTACCGGTATGGTCCTTTAAGGGTGGAATTGTGGTATTTGACCACACTGTTGTCCTGTACAGATCACGACGGCCCTGGAGCAGGATGAACAGGCGAGGAAGCAGAGGTTAGCCTACAAGGTGGAGCAACTCATCTCTGCCATGTCCCTGGACAGCTGAGAGTAACCCTTACAGAGAGACAGAGGGGGACCACAGTCTCTGAAGAACCACCCAAAGGCCCCGTGTTATTATTTACCTCTCACCATGGGAACTGCAATCACAAACAACACCTGGGACCTCTGTATCCACTGTCAGAAACATACAACTGCTTTAGTTTGGAATTCCCGGACATCCTACCATGAAAGCACCGACTAAAGACCCACAGAGTGGAAAAGAGGCCCTGAAGCTGGTACTCATGTGGCATAAGGAAGGAAGATCAGCAGAGAAGGCAACATGACTTGATTTTTTTTTTTTTTTTTTTNTTTTTTTTTTTTTTTTTTGTGCGTGTGTGTGTCTGTGTGAGTGAATGGAAGACAGAGAAACAGATTTATTTTCTACTCAGTCAGAAACTCACATCTGAGTTTGAAAAAGAGACAGAATAAGAGACGGAAAGAAACAGCTCTCATATTTGACAGCTGAGATATCGCTGCTGAGTTTGCATTCAGATTTCCCAAATTTTATTTTTGTACATGTACATTTGAATATCATCAGTTGCAGTTTTATACACCCATCTTGCATCCTGTAAACCTTGTTGTATAAAGTATTGCATCATGTCAGGGCAGTGTGGCAGTCCAAAAAAAAAAGGCCATGGTCCATGTCTTCTCTCATTCCCTCACTCTTCTGGCATGGCCACAGGTCACTGACTGATGCTTCACGTGAGACGGACAAAACCTCTGCAATCAGAAGTGTACAGGAAACTTGTGCTTATCACCTGAGAGTCAATGGAACTCCACTCACGATGGTCACAGTTCAACCATCATGCTTACACCTAAGCTGAGGATGACAGCGATGAAGTCTATAGGTGATTTTAAATCAACATCATTCTGGCGTCCAAGGCTTTCTTCAGCTCATCTGTGTATGAACCGGTTGATACTTACCAATCAGTATATGTGAATGTACAAATGTTTTTATTTGTTTGCTTGTCTGTTTGAGTTTTGCCAAGTAAAAGGGGCTTAGTTGAACTGAGCTCTATAGATATTTGCAGTAGTCAATCAAATGAACGACGTCCACCCTGATTCCATCCCGTGAAGCTGTCTCCAAACATTTCACCGTTACCAAATCACATTCTGTTGTTGGACACCAGACAAGAGCAATTGGTGGCTGCAGTTAAAACTCTCCATAACCTTATCTCTAGGGAGACTTGATCGATCTGTGCATACGTTGCATGCATGCTATCACACACATGCTATCAGAAGCATTCTAAGGTTCCATCTTTGATTTTATCAAGTGCCAATGAGTCATGCCAGCTCTAGTTGGCCAAATGAGATGTTTACCTGATGGGAGATGTTACCCGACCACCACCAATGTCTTTGCACAAACAGTAAGGAGCCTGTGTGGGTCAAGTTTGACTAAGTGCCAAAAGATCCTGTCATTTCAAATCGTTCACGAATTTCTCAAAGTCGGTTTATGCTTTACAGAGGGAGCAAAGCCCTCAAACTGGAGTCAAGCGCCTGTCGAAGTTAAATGTAACATAGCTGGAATGGTGAAATTCTGAGTTTCAAACTCCTGAAAGGTACGAAAAAAGCAGACAGAAAAAAAGCTGTCATATATCAAGAATGATGGAGTCACTTATTTTCTCATTCAAATTCATTAAAATGGTAAACAAGGAGAACTCACACACAAAACAGTAGGTTTATGTGAGTGGAAAAACTACTGAGTCACAAGCTAAAACTGATGTAAACTTATCTTCCAACCTTCTAGCTGGATGATCACAAACTAGATTCTGTCTTCTATTTAGGTTATTTCATTTTCTTCAAAAATATGTTTACCTGTTGTTTACATCAAGTACTTGAAAATAGGTAGTATTAAAGGTTTGTATAGTGTACTTCACTTGCGTGTCGATAGCATGATGAACACCAGTACTGGGTGAAAGGTGCTTCTTTTTGCTGTGGCCTTAAATACCCACCTGCTCCTGATCTTATCAGTCCTAGACTCTGGCACAGTCCTTTCATTGCTTTAGAACCAGTGGTTTTGCAGTGATTCCTGGTCTGGATGCTCTCCTGGGAGCTGGTTTAGGGAGATAAAGTAAAGAGAAAGGTGAAGAGGGTATGGCCCGGCTCTTGCAAACATTGCCTCACTCAGCACTCTCAGCTCGTCTGAACTGTTTGAAGAGAAGTGTCAAGAAATGAGAAGAGAGAGAGAGAGAGAGAGAGAGAGAGAGAGAGAGTGAAAACCCCTTTAGCTCTTGTTTCCTACTCAGCTTTGAAGTTGTTCTTTGATCCGAGCCGGTTGTGTGCGCGGCGATCAGGAGATGGAAAGAATAAAAAACATCAAACTAACAGGCAAAGAGAAATGCAGGACGAGTTGATGATTGACATGCTATTACTGTGTCCAGCCAGCAGGGGCAGAAGTGAGAAAGGGTGGTTGTAATTCGATTCCCTCCTTTGTTTCCCACCTTTGTTCACTCTCGCTCACAAACAGCTAGAGTACACAGTGATGCGAATACACAAAAATTTCTTCCTTTCGATAATGGTGTCTTCCCAATTGCAGCAAATAGAATTGTATCCTCCTCATACCTCACATTGCTTGTCTGGAGTAATGCTTTTTATCATTTTATCAGGACCTAAATGCCTTTTCCTTTTGCAAGGGATGAAATACATGTTTATTAGTCCTTCCACCTCTTGGATGAGCGCCCCTGTACTCAGAAGTGTGATGAACGTGACCAGAGGGACACAAATTGGTTGAGAGTGGCTTTGATTTTTCTCTCAGATCATTTAAATTAGGATGTTTCCTTTGTCTTGTGTTTTTGCATGCATATTTGTCCATGCTTTATGCCTGCCTGGTATTCTATATTGATCCATGTCATCATTAGTCTTACTGCGATTCCTCCTGAAAGCCCTTTTGTCCACGTCTTAAATCACAGCTAAGTGCACCTTTTTGTGAAAGATATTTTTTTTCTTTTTGTTACAAAATAGCAGCTTGATTCCATGCTGTGCACTTAATCCTGTGAAGCTTTTGTTCAGTTTAAACTGAGATGAGGAAAGTTTGTTTACTCTTTCTGCAGTGCAGAATCCCATTTGACTGCCAGCTGTGTGAGATACAGATACATAATCATTAACGCAATTCAGCTCAGACTGATGGCTAATTGAAGCTGATTTGTGCACTTTTTTGCTCTCGGCATAAAGCGTTGCCGAGGAGATGGCGACGTGGCTTGACTGGCATGTCATTCCTTATACAAAATGAACATTTGCTTTGCTTTGTTTGTTTGTTTGTTTGTTTGCCGTACAGCATCAGACAGAGGAATTGAATCTTGATCAACTTATTATTCTCAAAATATCACCAAGTATAAAATAAATATCCTTCCATTTTAAATACATTGTAAACAAACCCTTTGTAGACACTGGAGTTCTGTAAAATAGTTATTACTGACGATGATGATGATGATGACGATGATGATGATGAAAATAATAATAATAATAATGGCTGTCTGTTCTTGTTGTTTTATAAAAGTGTTGTGAAAATTGTAAGAAAGTTAAAGTATTTAAAAAGGTTGTTCTGCTGTTTTTTTTTTATTTGCTTTGGTTTTGTTATGATAATATATTATTGTGTACCTATTGTAAATATGAAGCACACCTATTTTGCAAGCCAAGGATTCACTTTGTACTGTTGTTATATATAAATAAACTTTGCTGGTTAAAAATTGCATAGAGCTGAAATTTGTACTCATGTCTTTTTGTTGATAGTCCAGAAAAACTGGTAAATATTAACTTCGACCAATGACATTTAATTTAATTAAATACCGCAATATATAGATGGAATCATCTCCCAGCTAAGTCCAGTGCGGGTGCCAGAGAAAGGCGAGGCTATCTCAGCCATCTGGGTTACTCCCGACGTCCTACATTTCTTCAAACTCACCTTGTGGCTGGAGGCTAACAGAATAACCTGTGGCTTAACATGGTGAATTGCAGTCATTTGTCTTCATGCAAGTCTATTAGCTCAGGATGGCCTCACCTTCTGTACAACACCACGGGGGCTGCATTCACTTTAGGCTGATAATAAAGGTGTGGGTCAGTGTGTGTAGCCCTGCTGGAACACAGCCCTGAGGTCAGTGATTGTTTCCTTTCAGGGATGAAGCACCAGCTCGTTCTTTTGTTTTGAATAAGCTACAGATACATTGTGGGTCATAATATAATAAGCTTCAGCTAATGACCGCTAGATAACTTAAGACAGCACACCTGCTGGTTAGGGGAGTTTGTCTCTCAGCTGGAGACCTGGAGTTCATGTTCTTATTTTCCCTGCCAGACTGCACCTGAGGTAAATGCTGCATCCCCACTGGTTTCATTCCCAAATTATTCATTCCCATATTCCCAAATTTCCATTCAGAACTATCTGATTTTCATAAAATATTGCTCAGATTTTATTAATTAGTCTCAGCTTTCAGACTTTCATTCCATAGTCTGATTTTCATTCAATATTCTCTCTGATTTGAATCAGTATTCTCAAGTTTCATTCAGTTTTCTCAGGTTTTATTCCATATTCTCAGACTTTTATTCAATATCCTCTGATTTTCGTTCAATATTCTCAGATTTCATTCCATATCCTCAGACTTTGATTCAGATTTTCATTCAATATGCTCTGATTTCATTCCATATTCTCAGACTTTTATTCAATATTTTCTGATTTTCATTCCATATTCTAATGAATTATTTCCTGAACAACATGCCACAATACATACTGTCATACCTAGCACAATAGCATATTTATTCTGATCTGTTTAGATGTTTTCAGAGGAGTGGTCACTAGTGAAGCTTTCTGTCATGCTCAGTATTAGTGAATAACATGCTGCCCACCTCCCTGGTGCAGTCAGTGAAATGTGCACTATGCATTCTACATTTTGAGTCCCTTGGCCACCTCTGCTCCAGGGGAGGCCTAATCCCTGCTGTCTCTAATCCTGTACTGCTGAGACCAATTCAAACCCACATGGGACGTAATGCCCTGTAATGCCTTTCAAGAAGTTGCATAAAGCTGACATCCCATTCGTTCTGGGTAGGATTCAGCATGGATTACAAGGCAAATTCAGAAATAATTAATGTGAGTTGGCAAAAGAGGATGCCAGTGGTGACTGTCGCCCCATTTCTGAGAACCATGGAGTATTAATTTAACAATCCATGACACCTTGTTGGAGCGCAGAGCATCCCAATCTGATCCTGATTGTTTTTCTTTTGCTTCCCTTTTCCATCATCCTAAAAAAGTGGTACACTTTTTTAAATCATAGTGTACCACTGCATGTAACAAGTAATATAATAGTATAGCAGCAGTATATAGTACTATAAAGTAGTATAGTAATAACTGTAATTTAACAATCATTTTCTTGACATTCCTTGATTACAAAGTGAAAGAGTGTAGTAAAACACAAATCTAACAACATTATAATTGCAGCATACATACCATGATAGACAGACTGAAAACATTTGGTCAAATTTGTAAATATGCAGGAGTTTATTGGTGAATAAAAAGATGGATAGTCTCCAGCTGGCCATCATCATAAAGCACAACCACTTTTATTAATACATGAAAAAGTCAAAAGACACTATGCCTATACTGCTCTAACACTAATCCTAATTATGATAGAAACTATGTGGAATAAACTTGGAATGACTTCTATCAACCTGAAATCTTATTTCAAAATGTTTTTTAAAAAAATGGCTCACCTGATCTTTCTGGAGAAGAGGAAAAGAGAGGAGTGACAGGAAATTGGATGAAAAGATGAGGAGACCCACAAAGCAAGGTGCGCTAAGTGAGGAGGAGAAAGTGAAAGAAAAGAGATTTGGAAGGAAAAAGACTGACAACTTTTGACAGAGAAGACATAAGAAGATAACTCAAGGCTGAACAGCAAACAGGAAAGATTTGGGTGGTGGTTGGAGTTGGACGGTGAAAGATTGTGAGCAAATATGAATCCAGGTGTCATAAATTCTCAGCACAGGCTCTATTTTTAGTCTGGCTTCCTGCTGGTGGAGCTGTCATTCTCAGTGTGCTCAGCAGCCTGTCTCGCCTGCCGCCTGCGAGCCCCTCTCTCATTAAAACCCCACAGCACAACACGCCGGACATGTCTGTGTGCGCTCTGCATAATTCACAGGCCAGAGGCTCATTCTGCAGCATGTGTTACTCTGACACACACAGACACACACACACACGCACACACACATTTATAGTCTGACACATATTGCCACAGGACGCACATACTGTAGTATGATGTTTGCAAACACCTATCCAGAAACATACATACATACATGTTCATATCCTTCATTAATATAAGGAACTTCATTAAAGACCAAACTATTAACCAAGCAAAAAACAAATTACTTATCAATCTGCAGAATATATTTTTACGAGTTTCTGAGTTTTTCTGAGAACCATGGAGTATTAATTTAACAATCCATGACACCTTGTTGGAGAGCAGAGCATCCCAGTCTGATCCTGATTGTTTTTCTTTTGCTTCCCTTTTCCATCATCCTAAAAAAATGGTACACTTTTTAAAATCATAGTGTACCACTGCATGTAACAAGTAATATAACAGTATAGTAGTAGTATATAGTATGTAGTACTATAGTAGTATAATAAAGCAGTATAGTAATAACTGTAATTTAACAATAATTTTCTTGACATTCCTTGATTACAAAGTGAAAGAGTGTAATAAAACACAAATCTAACAACATTATAATTGCAGCATACATACCATGATAGACAAATTGAAAACATGCTAAAAATTTTGATTTTTTTTTTTTTTTTTTTTTTTGTGCTCTCATTTGTCAAAAATGTGCTTCAACAGTTTTCTCCAGCTGTTATGTCAAATTTTAAATGCTTGACAATATTACAGCTAACCATGCTAGACATTTTTGGCTGACATATTTATGTCACAACTAAGTGGACAAATGACAAAACTAGGAAGTAAGTTTGACGTGACTTAGAATCCAATTCTTACAGAATGATACTTCACTTTCCTGTCAAATCCACAAGATTTTGTTGCTTTTAGTTTCAGTTTGAACATGAAGGATAAAAAAATTGGCAATACTGACAGAGCATAACTTGACAATTATGAGCAAACAAGACTGTGCTGCTTGTAAATCCATCTTCGCTGGCTGTCTGAGCGTCTCTCCTGACTTGTTCCACTCTTATGATTCTGTTCTTGACTTCACTCACACTTGACTTGCAGACCGAATATAGCTCAGATTTGCTTAGCGCTTACTCAATTCTTTTGTCATCAATAAACTGCCATATATGTTTAGCCATTTGGTAAATTTAATATAATTTTCTCATAATGGTTAAAAGTTCAAACATTATTAAACTGTTTTATGGGTGTAGTTGAAGTTTGTTATTTTAAACACAATATTGTGAAGAAGAAAAATGGACACTGGAGTAAGTGCTGGGTGGTCCACTTGCTGTTATGTTAATGTTGGCCAGAAGGTGGCAGTGTTGCGAGAAAAGTTTGTTTTGTTCATGCCGGTTCAGGTGCATCTTGATTTTTTTCTTCCTGTTTGACTGAGTATCGTGGAGAACAGCATTTGACTCAAATATTAAGGTTCAGGGTGTATTGGTTTAGTATAAATATTATCCATCAGTCTTTGAAATTGATTATTTGATTCAGACGTAACTGGATTTGGATCTTGCGGCCGCTCAGCAAGGCAAGCCAGCGTTCACAAAGTCTCATGCTAATGCAAATGGTTGATTTTTTTTTTTTTTTTTTTTTTTTTTTACTGTTTAACTGTTATTTTAATTTAATGTTATTGTAAATCTTGTTTGTTTGTTTGTAAGTGTTCTGTAAAATTGAACCCTGCATTTCATAAAAAGTTTATAGTGGAGGCATTTTTATTGGCTTTAGTCATAAGCCCACAGCTGTGTATTTGTGGTTGAATGATTTATTTTTCGTTAGAATCATTTTGAATCATTTGAAAGCTGCAGTTAAATGGACTCCAGTCAGTCCTCTGTTCATAGTTTATGTTTATGTATGAAAGACCAAAAAAAAAAAAAAAANAAAAAAAAAAAAAAAGAGTAATTGTGCCTTATTTGTTGCTTAATTCAACAGACTTGAGAAATTCTCACACTTTCACTTTTCTTAGGGCCGTGGCTGCACCTTTCAGCAGATAAGGCTGATGATCAGTGTCTTATTCTGGACGTGACTCCTTCCTGCTCCCTGAGATGATAATGAGACTCTCCTGACAGCCTCCTGTTGTGTGGCCTCCTCAATTTTAGCTCTGCACAGCAAAAACAAAGAGGTGGGTGGGGAGGCATCCATCCGACCCAATGCCCCCCATCCACCCATGCCAACTGTGCTTCCAAAAAGTGCAAATGTAAGTATTTTTCAGCTATGCAAATGCACAGGGATATAAAATACACCACAGGAACACATTATCAAGTCAGAGAGCACACATGATGTTATTGTGTGTGTGTGTGTGTGTGTGTCACATGCTCAGTGAGACAAACTCAACCACCCTTCTGCTGTCAGGCACAGTGTACAGGTAAGAAACGCCTGCCAAATTTCCCAAGCTGGATCACTTATTTGCATATGCAGATGTTAATTACCTTTGGAGCTTGTACGGGCCAATCGGCTGGCTGCTTGGAACAGCTTGAGCATCCCCCCTCCCTCACAGGTCGTCGTTTCCACGGTTACTCCCCTGGCTGATAATAAAGATAATCACCTCCGATTTCCTTCATGGCTCATTTTCTCCTGTTCTCTCCTGAAAGGCCAGAGCACCGCTGTCTGATTCTCCACGCTGAGTTTTTATCAGCACGGCTGAGCAGGAGCGGGGTCTGGGGCGGAGGCCAAGCCGCCACGCCACCTGTCACACACCCACCAGAAGGGACGGTTTCATTTAGTCAGGGTCTTGGATATGGAAAGCTAATGAGTGTGAGATCAACGCGGGCTGGTGTAATTGTGGTTGGAATAAAGGCCCTGATGAGACCTGGGTGAGATCAGATGAGCTCAGGTGATGGTTATCACCCAGACTGACAGCTTTGTGACTGCCTTGTCTGTTAGGAAAGACGGAAAGAGAATAAGTTTTCAAGCACCTCGAAATCAAGACCTAGGCCACCATTCCTTTAGTAGAAAATGTCCATCACATACTGTACCGCTGACAGTATCATAA
Organism: Lucifuga dentata; assembly: GCA_014773175.1. Taxonomy (NCBI): domain Eukaryota; kingdom Metazoa; phylum Chordata; class Actinopteri; order Ophidiiformes; family Bythitidae; genus Lucifuga; species Lucifuga dentata. The sequence goes on from VXCM01001102.1 coordinate 309,123, forward strand.
CCCAGTTGTTTATCACCATGTCTGAAGATCTTTATTTGACTTTATTTGATCTTTATTAGGTTTTTACATCCCCTGAAGCTGTTTTAAGCATTGTTTTTTGGGAGTAGACAGCCTGTTGCACACTGTATACCCCACTTGACTCTTCTGAAACCAAGCCATCTGTTATGGGCAACGTACAATAAACCCCATTCTCTCCTTTCTGTGCCACCTTCCTCCTGTCTGTCTCCCTTCTCGTGCTCCCTTGAATCCATTGTCCAGATACAAACGTGCCTGGGATGGCAAAGGCTCGCTTTCGGCACATTTCTTTGAGAATTATTTAAGGCTCAGGAGTTTCTGTGAAATGAATATTTGATGTGGAGGACCTGAGCGTCTCCAGACGAGCCCAGAGCAACACTTCAGAGAATGACTGGGGTGAGATGTATAGCTCCCTGCTTCAAAATGCACACACACAAACACATACACACCTCAACTCAACAATGCTCATCACCATACATGCCCAGAATACTCCAGACAGTTTCATGTTATTGAATGCAAAGGGCTGCATTGTAAAGACTGGAGGCTGTTTGATCTTGGATGCATGTTGTCTGACACATTGCTTTAATTTTCCGTCTTCCTTCCTGGGTGGCCTAGGCTCTTGTTTTTCTTTCCTGTGTCCTCTGACCTTGATTTATGCCATGTTGACTGGTTCATTGCATGTTATTAGTCATTTCATGTTTTTGTTACAGCACAAATTAGGCTGAGCTCACAACAGAGGAGATGATTTGTCACTTTCTTCATGTTACCACAAGAGTGCAGAGTTGAGTCATTCAAATATCTCTTCCTTTTGTGACCAGCTTGGAAGTTTATGAAGAAACCTAGTCTTATAGTGCCATCTAATGGTCATTCTCTGAAATTCCCTGGGATCAGGTCTCCTTGTGAGCCCTTGTGAACTCCATCACACAATCCAGAGAAGGGCTAAACAGACTTAAAACTACTTGCACTGTTTGAACAATATAGCTTTCTCATCTCTTCTTCATGCAAACAAAATACATCAATTCTATTTACAAATTAAAGTTTCAAACTTTATATTACAGTAAAAAGACAAATAGATTCATAGCTGTTCAGTACATTTGTATTTGAATTTTATGTAGGTGTAAATTGGGCTCTTGAGATCATTATATAGCAGACTAGCCAATGTTTGCAAGTTTTCGACTTAATTTAAAATACTTATATTGCTGCCTTCAGTATGAGTTATGTAAAAGTACTCCAGAGATAAATAGATAGATATAATGAGAGCCATCTAGGCAGCCAGCAGTCTAATGCATTAATCCCATAGGTTTTATCTGGAGATGTACTGCCAGAACCCCATAGTTTATCATATTCTTTAAGAAATGACAATTCTGTAATGGGATGTTCTCATTTGATATCATTTTTCCATTTTCCATGCTTCTTCTCAACCATGCTGGGTAAAAAAAAAAAAAACCCTGAAAGTTACACCTGGTTTAAACTGGTAAATGATTCAATACTAGGGTATCAATTCAAGATAGTAAGAAGTACTGCTTGCATAACTTGCACAGTAATGAATAGCACATGCCAATGACATTGCTCAACATGATTTGTTATGAAAATTATAGTTATGGTTATATTCTTGCTCTTGCTCTTTGATGCAATAAAAGTTATGTAACTTGGACTAACTAATAAACGATTGCTCAATATCATTTCAAAAACTGGATTTACAGAACAAAAATGTGGCAGTGAAATGTGTTTTTAAATGCTTTTTGAAGTATTAAGGCTTTGCTCTCATTTTCTGTAAGCACTATATTGTGCATTTTATGCATCAGTATGCATAGACCCATAATAGAGGCTCTCACAGGAAATCTGAATCACGGCTTTAATGCTCCTGGGGTTATCACACTCAGAATCTCTAAAATCCAAAGCAGTCCCAACCTTCACAAACCTCTCAACCTTGAGCATAAATCATTTCAAGATGTCTATCAGCCCATCCAATCAGAGCCAATTCAGGCTAGTTACATGTCTGTAGAGTATGCCCTTTTCAACAAAAAGGGAAAGGACATGAGGAAGCTAGGTATGATGAGGAGACACAGAAGGAGGTCATGGAGAGAGTGAGGGAGAAGAGTGTGTGTGTGTGTGTGTGTGTGTGTACGTGTGTGTACGTGTGTACGTGCAGCACTCACTGAGAGGACTTTGAGTTTTATGACATATAACATGCCCTCCTTGAGATTTTCTCTGTTGTGTTGCAATCCTTGCTTTTGGTTTGATCTGTATTGACTGAATATGCTAGTTGTTACGTATCTGATCATGTGTGCGTGCATGTGTGTGCATGCATGGCTGTCTGCACATGTAGCTGTTGCATATGTGTGTGCTTGTGCGTTGGGCTGGGCCGGCAAGGACCATGGAACTGATTTTATGAACAATAGGAGTAGGCTCCCTCCAGAGGCAAATACTGAAGAGGAACATCTGTATGGGATCAAGCCGATGGAGAGAATGAGAGTGAGTTAAAGGTGGGAGGAGAAGGAAAGGGAGGAACTTGGCATTGCTGTCTTTGTGTTTTGCAAAGTACAACACAGACCTCCAAATCAATAAAACAAGCAGATCATGGAAGTTAGAACAGAATGAATCCAGACTGCAGAGAGGGAAATCTCTCCAATAAGCTTAACATCTGCTTATCATTTGCTATCTGCTTATAAAAGCCAATTTTTTAGTGCTGGTGTGTGATTGATTTAAAGTATTTTTTGTCAAAATCTTGTTAAACATTCTTTGGATTTTCCAGAATGTGATGGAATAACGGTTGAGGCCTCTGTTCCTCTTTCCTGTTTGCTTCTGTCTCCTGTGGCAGGATCCACTGTTGGTGTCAAGATAACATTATGTGATATCATTTCCTGAAGCTGTCTGCATCTTCAACAGCTGCAGGGCCGGAATGGGAATCTCTTTAACATATCTATTCACCACATTGGCTCGGCAAGTTCAAGTCTGTTGTCATCATATCTAAAGGAATCTACGTATACCCTGAAACATGTACTGTACAAACATAATCTGACATACACTAAATAGCATTTTTTTTTTCTGAGCCATAATGCATAAAAAGGCAGTTAAAATACAAAAAGGAGTTTAATATCAACAAATCCAAACCAAAGGTGGAAAGTAACATTAAGCACATTTACACATGTACTTGTTTAAATTAAATTTGAACTATTTGGATGATAAGTATTTCCATTTTTTTATGCTCCAGAGAGAATTTAAAATCATTTCAATACTGTAGCAATGTTACCGATGAAGAGTGAGATCATAAAATAGTGAGAAAAAGATTAAAACCTTGTATCTCAACTTAATTACAATGCATTTTAAACATTATCTCAAGATTTGAAAGGAACAAAAGTTGTACTGTAGTGTATAGGTTGATGCAATCCTTCAACTGACCTGAAAGCTTGAAAAATCACGAAAACAAGATTTCACAATGTCAGCTGAAAAATCTTGCATCTCCAGTTTTGGAAGAAAGACACTCCAAAACCGGAGATACAAGGTTTTGATCAATACATTGAAGATTTAACAGTCTGGCAGTGACTTTGTTTTGTTTTTTTTTTACCATGACTCTAATTATGTGCATTTTTGTAATACTTAGAGACACTTTAGTCTTTTCCACCACTGACCTCATCTGATCCTAGCAAACATGCATTTCCTCTTAACACAGTGTACTTTCATTATTCCCACATCCCACATGTCGCACAGATCCCACAGACCAAAGAATACTGCATAAGCTCTACATATTGATCATCTCAGGATATTCTGCCAGAGGTCTGGGTCATTATGTCAAACTAAATGTTGTATTATCTTCATCAAGTCTTCCTTTGTTTGTCTTTCCACACAGTTCCCTTGGTGAGACTGGATGCTGGTGCTGCCCTGCCATCATGATGCGGAAACCTCTGATCAGGTCTGTCCAATTTCACACAGTCTTATGTAACAGACATGCAAAGCAGGGCAACCGAACATTATGATCGTACGAGAAACAGGGTGAAGGGTCAGTGTAAATACATTTCCGTGTTTGCGTTGCCTGGCTTTGGGGCTGTCAGTTGGAGCTGTCTATACACCTCTGTTTCCTGTATAGTGTGGATGTTAGGTCTAAGTTTAGGACACATCCCACAGAAAGAGAATGGCAGGAAACAGGAGAGGGGTTAGATATGGGAGGGAGGATAGATGAGGAGGTCAAAAGGAGGATGAGGCAGGAGGGAGAGGCTCACCAGACTGAATAGCAGTGTTATCAGACAATAAAACGAGAAAGATTGAGAAAGGGGGGAGGTATTTTTTATGTTTTTCCATCACCCACATTCATCAAATCATCACTGATGTTCTTGCCTGGGAAACCTCTCCAAAAACCCACCCTGTGTTCAGCCTCCTAAGCCACGCCCCAGCTGCCTGTATGAGAAAGCAGGAAATCCCAACTTTTTACGGCTTTCAGGAATGTCTGTTGGTATTTCTTATCCTAATAAGTTGTTGATTGTGGCGCAGATGCAATCTTAGTCATGATTAGACAGCCCCAGATGACCTTGCCACGAACTTTCCCGATTGCCTCATTACAGCATCATGTTCTCAACTTCTTCACAAGTGCCAATAATTAAGAACAAATATTGAGAATCTTGTGGCTGTAAACACATATTGAGTTAAAAGAAGAATGGCTGATTGAGCAATAAACAGGTTTTAAACAGCAAAATCCACTTTGAATTTCACTTCTGAACTAAAGAAGAACAAACCCTGACCAGAGAGAGAGGAAATGAGGTCATAAATAAGGCTATTATTGGGAAGACCAAACAATCTGGCAACAGAAACTCTTGAAATATTCTTCAATTCATGCATTTTAACCACACATATGCTCTTAATTGTCCAATATTACATCCATATTTATGCCTGTCAGGCTATACAGTGTGTATTTGTCATGCTCCTATGATGAGTCCACCCAGTCTGCTCTGTAACTGCCAAAATACCATTACTTCCCCCCCAAAAAACACAAACACATTCCAGGGTTAGATTCTCTGTTACAATGTGCTGGTCCTCGTGATGTCCTGGCAATAGTGATTCTTTGTGCATTTCAACTAAAATAAATCAGGCAAGGGAAGGAGGAGAGAGGAAGAGATATTGGTTGAATTCACCAGAAACATACACTGCCAGGCTCAGCTAATCAGAATTCCCCAGCTCGTTTCCCTGTATACAGAGACATATTCCATGTTTAGATAAACTTTACAAAACCGCAGAGCAAAAGAGATCACTAAGAGAAATGTTAATCAGTCTGTGTGATTGTTGGCATGGTGTATATCTAAATGTATTGAATGTACCAATGCGGTACATTGCGTACAATGCGTAATGTCCTGTACAGTTTTATGGTCTATTCTCCATTCTGTGCCATTATGTTCCATTGTGTGCATTTATTTATAGTGTCCACACCTCTTCCTGATCATTTTTAAGAATGTTTTAAGGGATAAGAGAGACTTTATTGATCCTCAGTGGGAACATTGGTTTGCTACAGCAGCAGAGTAGTGAACTGGGTTTGGATTTGATCACCACCAAACAGGATACAAATAGTATTACAGCAGCTTCTTGTGTTTGTTACGTTTGTTTTAGTTTTTACTTTAAGTCTTTATTTCAGTCTGTAGCACATAAAAAAACCAAACTAAAAACAAATATGTGAATGTTCCCAACAAACACACCTCCAAACCATACAATTCCAAGTAATAAACCAACAAAGCAAAGTAAAGTAACGTCTCACCAGCGACTGAAAAGGTTTAGGCTGAAGCCAAAGCTTATTGCACCTACCCTTCTCACATTTCAACATTTACTAAACGTCATAAACATAACTAACATGCGCCTTATGGGCAATAGTCCACATCATCTTAGCAATAATTGTATAACATTTACATGTTCATGTGTTTACAACAGAAGGTGTCAGACCAATATTTCTTAATACTTCTTCAATACATTCAATTTAAACATTTTCTTAAATTTGACCATTGTTGTAGAAGTTTTTAAATCATTTTCAAGCTTATTCCACAAATTCACCCCTTTAACTGAAATGCATCTATTTTTCAAGTCTGTTCTTACTTTGATTTTCTTAAACANTCACCCCTTTAACTGAAATGCATCTATTTTTCAAGTCTGTTCTTACTTTGATTTTCTTAAACATGTTCTCATATTGTATATACAAACGTCAGATTTCTGCACTTCTAAATGTGATGAATTACAAACATCTAACAATATTACAAGCCTAAAGAAAATGTAACATGTATTGACAAACACTGCTTGACCCCAGTCTGATGGCTGCAATTTATGCCAGAGGAAACATACAAGGTAACCAGCGGGTTCCCAGACACTGGCTTGATTTTGGCTCCATTCAGCTCCATATGGCCGCATTGTTTGACAAGCAACTCTCCAGGCAGTCCTCAAAAATCCAGCAGTGGGATTGCAGTGCTTCCAGATGTGGCGTGCCTGGATTGCTGGAACAGCATATCTCCGTGTGAATGTGAAAAGTGAACACCCAGCATCAAATGCCTACAACACACACCACACATCAGTGAAGCCGTCTCTCCGTTTCTGCTGATGTGGTGTGATTATGAAATAGCATGTGCGTTTTGTTTGTGATGTCAGCGCATGTGTTGCAGTGTTTGAAAAGGCGTGTACATGTAAGTGTGCACATGTACTTGTGTGGTTCCTTGCATGACTCAGCGCAGGCTGTTAGTCATCTGTCTAGGGATGCACAAAATCCAGTTGTGGTGTGTGATGCCATTTGCTGTTAGAGGCCTCTCAGCTGCATGTACATTATGAACGAGGCAGGAGGAGCGCTTACTGTTTATCAGGTGCATCTTCAAAGTACAGAGTGGACACACTCATCTGCTCTAAACCCCTTCCACAAATCCAACAAAAGCCTATTTATCATGTTGTTGTTTTTCCCAGTTGGGTTCAGTTATGACTAAAGAATGAATCACTTTTAGTCTACAAGAGCATCACACAACTGAAGTTTTTACAGTTCATCATGTTCCACGTGCTGTTAGTTATAGAAACTTTGCCACTAACAGACTTAATTCATTTCATTCGTTTACTCCATTGGAATCCATTTGATCCACAGAATACATGAATGCAAACTATGCGAACTGTGCAAACTTCATTGCAAGAATGTCATAAGGAATGTAGTAAAATAATTAATCTGGCACGGTTATTGATTGATGTATTACACAATCTATTTACTGATCAGAATCAGATTAGAACACGATTCAGGTTAGTTTACATGGGAATTATGAATGCATAGCAAAAACTAATGTGATGTAATTAACTTGAAATGAAGTAAGGTTACTGAGTTCTGAATTGAATGATGGGAGCTTGACATGCAAAACAACGCACACTATATCACAAATAATTCAAATTCCTATAAGCTTTTTATGACTTTGTGAAGTAAACTGCAGACTGAACACTAATAATGTCATTTCCAGTGTTTGGAAGAAATTCTTGCAGCATTAGCAGCTTTTTGTTAGTGACCAAGACATGCTAAACTAAGATGCGGGTAAAGCTAAACTCAAACACACCACAAGTTACTATTCTTATTGCCTCATTTAATGCATATTATACATGCACACACACACACACACACACACACACACACAGGGAAAGGGGCGGAGGGAGGGCTGGTGAGCGGCAGCAGAAGGCAGTTAGAAAAGGGGTGTGGAGAGAGAGAGAGAGAGAGAGAGAGAGAGAGACTGAAGGATATAAAGAGCAACAGAACACAAACCAGGCTTTATCCCACTTGTCGGTCCCGCTCACACAGCCCTCGCTCACTCTCCCACTCTCTCACCAGTCCACTCCCTCACTTTTTTTTTTACTCTCACACACTCCAGGAACACAATCACGCCAACCACAGCAAGTCTGACCAGGGATGATGGCTGCGTCCATGTGGAGAATGAATGGGCTGTGGAGAGGGATGGCTCTAGTCCTGGTGCTCTGTGCTTTGCTGCTCAACAGTGAGTACTCACACTCTCACACTGATTTCTGTATCATAACCCTGTCTGCTACTATTTGGGATCGAGTCTTTCTCTTTGAGGAGATAGGAATGAGTTTAGTTATTTCTCAAGCATTATGGTGGGCAGGATGTTATTGCAGATCTCTTGTGTGCATGTATACATCATCAGTGGCTTTGCACACTACTTAGAAGGCTTAATTTAATGTGTTATACCATGAGTTTGCAGCATTTAGGTTTATATATGCAAGGAGGTGAGGCAAAACCTCAGGCTGCAGACACAAAGGGTCTGCTCAGGAGTGGAAAGTTGCAGTTGAGAATGATTATGTATTACATTCTGCAGTGTGTCTGGGTGGAGCTAGCATGTGTTTGAATGTATATGTGAGTGCAGTGTGTAAGAATTAAAGTCAATGTGGTGAACAAAAGACAGGGAAAAAAAGTCAGAGAATATAAAATGTGTTTTTATGTGACTAATAGAATAAATGGGGGGTATTTTGTGGTGTTTTCTTTGTTTCTATTGCATGCTGCAAAGTTCTGTGGTTTCCTCATCATCCTCCTCACCCTTTGTCTCAGACTTCAGTGTGTTATAAAGACACCCATTGTACATGTGTGTGTGCGTGTGAGTGTGAGTGAGCGTGTGTGTGTGTGTGTGTGTGTGTGTGTGTGTGTGTGTGCGCGCTACATATACCACACATGTTGATTCAGAAGAGCAAAAATAGTTCTCTCAGCTTGCTTCCCTTCTGGTCTGCGTACTGTATGTTAGCATGTGTGTGTGTGTGTCTGTGTGTGCATGGCGCGTGAGACGCCACATAGATGTGTGTGGACTCACTGGGCAGTCCACTTCTAACCAGTCAGGCCTGATGTTAATTGTAGGGTGATGTATGGCTTGGACGGTGTTGCTGCCATGCTGGTTGTAAAGGGGGACTAGTTCTAGTTCAGAAAATATAACGACTTCTCCAGACCTTGCAATGGTCTGTAATGTCTATGGGCACGGGGGCAGTAAATGCTTTAGAATGACCTTGAAAGAGTATTGTAGATTGGTTAAAACAACTGAGTGGGTTTACTTTAAGAGAGAAAATATCATGAGATGTTCTTTGTATGCACATTGAAGAGGCACACTATACCATCTGCATCAGCAGTGCAACAGTTTGTAATTTGATTTTACTTGGAAATCAAATTACTGTAGTTGCTTCTCTGCAAAAAATGAAAGCAATTGATACATTTCTTGCCCATTTTTATGGCATTTGTTTTTAATTATTCATAATTTGAATAGAAACAATACAATTGTCATCTCAATAATGTTATAAACTAAAATAGGGTCTTACATTGGCATAAATCTTTCACCTCTGTTTTAAGTTTTAGCAAACAGCTTCTTATTTCTACTTCAAGACTATCACTAGGGTGTTGTCTCAAGCCTGCTGACCTGTCCTCATTTCCTTCCCACATCCAAGCATAGTCCTCCTCCATTCACACAGGCCTGCTACATTGTTGACACTTACTTTATGTCCAACTAGCATTGCAACGTGACTTTGCTGAGGCATGGCCAGCACATGGCTCTGAAAATAAAAATGCAAAAAGTCTTTTTGGGGACTTTACTGAATATGTGCCATGGTCTGTTGCATCTATTTTCTTTCATTCAGAGTTGATCATCTGCATACTTGTGTGGCTATTTTGCTTTCATTTCTTTTTCTTCTTCTTCTTCTTCTTCTTCTTCTTCTTCTTCACAAGGCAAGTCAAAAAATAGACCTTCTGTCTGCTCACTCCCTTTTTAAAATATGTGATTGTGATGGTATAGGTCTTGCCCCATGACATCAGCGTTCCTTCAAAGACACCAGACAATTTTAATTTCGTGCTCCATTATGACCATCTTGGTCAACATAAAGAGGACTTTGTCATGTCATTCTGCTCTTATGAATGAAGAGGCACTTCACTGCACAACTCCTGTCTTGTTGTGTCTTGTTCTCTCATGGACATGCTGTGGATCAGGAGGTTTAATACTCAATGCCACATCAGATTTAGTGGCAATATCTTTAGACCCAAAAAGCAACGGGACAGGCAGATGATCCCAGACCTGTCTTAAAAGCAGGCTTTGTGCTAATTAAAAAAAAAAAAGGGAAAAATGCTTTCTCTATCTCACTGTCTCTCATATGCACACACACACACACACACACACACACATACACACACACGCATGCACACACTAGTCTACTAGTGATATCTGGAAACCATGGAAACCATTCAAATCAATTCCTCAGGCTTATCACCCATCCAGGCAGCAACATTTATGGAGCCAGATACCACGCAGAGTTCTTTAAGGAGAAAACCCATTAGCAAGCCCACATTAAAGACAAAGCGGCATCTCAGCATTAGCTAAGCAGGCTATATGCTGCACTGGTGAACCACGGAGTCAACTAAGGTCACCAAAACACCCAAACAAAGCAATACATTCATGTTTTGCACATTTACAGTTTAGTTAATGACATGTGCTGCTGGTTACAACTTATTACATTTAAATTTTGAGGTTAGAAACAATGATTCAGACAGACAAGAGCGGGAGGATGATAGAATGAGGGTAGGGTATGACAGCCTTTGATGTGCTTCAATCTATCCCCATCATATCTGAGCAGGACAATCTCACTGATTTTCCAGGAAATGCAGTTTTGCTTTATGCTCCCACTTTCCGTAACTGTCATTAGGTAGTTATGCAGGCTCACAAGTATGTAGCGCAGAAATGGGCATGGACTGCAGTGTTGGATGATGTCATTCAACAGCTCTTGCAGTACGTATTTCTCTCTAGACTTTAGGGGAAAACCCAAGCTTTAAATCTGCTTTGGAGAAGGAGAAAAACATATTTTCTTTCTTGTCACCTACAAGGACTGTTTTTGTTGCTTAGCAAGGCCTCAGGCAGAGTAGAGTTAGCAGAGCCAATTGCTGATAGAATATGCTGCATTATTCCAAAATTGCAAAATAGAGTTAAGCTTTTGATGCTCTGGGTTGGGAGATTCCAAACCAGCATGTTTTGTGAGCCAAGCAGTTGACTAACCTTCCCTAACACAATGCATTTGTATAAATCATTAAGTCTGAATTTAGGCAAAAAAAAAACAAAAACAATAACCTACAGACTGCTGAATATTCTGTAAGAGAAAGTGAAAATTTGTTGTGATTGAAATCAGATCGACTGCACAGCCTTCACAGAGACAGATATGCCACTGGAGGACAGAGAGTTATAATCAGCACCCATATCTGTTATTCTGAATGTTCAAATCTTCAGTCAGCAGCTTTGCTCTTCCAAAATAAATACAGTCTGAATATTGCCGCTTTTGTTCTCATGGCCCTCAGCTATTGACCAGCATTCTTTCGGTCCCATGTTATGATGGTAAAGTCTGAGTCACATCATCAGCTGGAGGGTGTGGGTTATATAAGCTTTGGCAGATAGTGTGGTCTTATGTCAGGCCAGGGTGTGTGTCCACTTGGGCCCAAGATTATGGCTGAAGAGACACAAGAGCTCACAAAGTAATTAAACCTGGAGACTGTACTCTGTCAAACTGCCAATTCAAATCAGTGATTTCTTGAAGAGAGCCAAGCCGGGATACAGCTGAAACAATTAAAATATTCAATCTGACATCACCTGTCATCAGCGTCCATTCTATGACCTCACCAGCTAGCCTTCATCAGAATAATCAACATAACAAGAAAAAGACATCCTGAAATTAGTTGTTCTTTTTCTGAATTGTCTTCATTTGGAGCCCATCAACTCACTCCCAATAAAAACATATTAATGATAAGAAAACAAAAACACAAACTAAACAATCATCCAGGAAATAGAGCTGACAAGGAGAAATTGATTGTCTAGCAACAATATTTACCTAGCGAAACAGTCTTAATGAATAGCAGACGCTGGGCTAGCATTCAAATCTTCCTTTTCCAATTACTGCTGTTCTGGTGAGCTTATTGTTCCTTGTTCCCCTGGCACCCTGCTGCAGTTTTACAGCTGTCGGGTTTTAACAGCACAAAGGAGAAAGAGCCCTCTCCTCCTGTTTTTCCTTCATTTTCAGCACAGAAAATTTGGCACGGCAAGCAGCACTGACACCGAGAAAGTCCAGATATCACCACTCAGATTAAAATCACCCTGTGTTCAAATAATGAGCTAACCCAAGATCAGTGTAAGTTCCAAAACATCGACTTGGAAGCACACTCTGCTACTTGCGTCATCCACGCATTTTTACACTGACTCAAAAACTAGACTTCAGGAACAGCTCAGTGATCCTCCTCATACTGACAGATTGCTGATGATGTCACAACCAAAGCCAGTCGACATGTATAGAGAGAGAATATTGGATAAAATGGCACAGCTGTCTTTATGGCACTGCTTACCTCTGGGGAATAAAAGCAGTTAATGAGCCTTGGCTGAGGCCTTTGACTGCCAGAGTAATTGCTTCTGGTAATTAATGTTCAGTAAGAAGCATGTCATTGAAGCTGTGCTTTATACCACTTAATTGAAAACACAACATTTTCGCTGTTCTTGGAGGTCCTGGTTTGGGGAAACATTCATGTTCACATTTGTATGTGAGTGTGAGACATTATGTGTGCTTTCATGGGGCCCTGCTTTCTGTTTTTTTGTTTTGTTGTTTAACATATTGTGAAGGCTATCAGACATTCTGATTCTCCCTGTTTGGCTCCTTAATCTAAATCAGAGTCAGAGACAAATTGTTGGGGGCTATATGTTTCGATATCTTTTATAGCCTCTCCCCACATCAATTTTTGATGTCAAGAGGCAGCTGGAATCAGTCCACAAACATCTGCTGTTGCAGAGCAGTTAGTTGCCTCTCAAAGCAGCTGGTGTTTCCAACTTATAGTCTGTTAACAAAATGGGTGGACTGTTTTTAAAACAGAGGTTTAAAATTTCACCGGCCTGCTGAAACTATTTTGATGAGTAAATTAGGGGCTGAGTTAAAAACAATGGTCAGTAGCTGCTATCAATCATGTTAACTTTTCCAGCTCTGGGTTTTTAAAAGCAGCAGCCCTGCATTACACGTGAAGGAAATGGAATTTTGTAGAGTAGAATTAACACAATACATGGAATATCAGCCCATTATGATGCAGAGGACAAATCCTGTGCTGTATTCCCATGATAGCAGTTAGCGTAGCTGTAATCCCATTCCAGAAGTCTGTCTTTATCTAACAGAGCTGCTCGGTATTATCTTTAGCCTCCAGCACGTTCACCTCTGCAGCTCTGAGAGGGCAATTCATGCTGCGTGCCATGACAGCCACATCCTGTCCGAGGATGTGCATGGATAACATTCCAAACCTGTTGTTAATTCCTTTAAATTTTTTTCAACCCCCATTTTATGTTTTGTTTAAAAACACCAGGGGTGTGGGCAGGGCTGAAAAGTCAACTTTTGCCATCAGTCTGTGCGGAAACAAAAATAGTTCTCACGTTCAGGATCGCGGAGGACTGGGGACCCCAGCAGTATATTCCTGGGATTTATTTTTTCCAGTTTGTGGTTGGAGTAGCTGCCTAGGCACAGGAGGAAAAACTGGACTGTATTTGGTCTCTATGACTACAATGGGACTATTCCATTGCAGGAGTGTCTGTCATTTTATTTTTTATTTTACTCTTAAAGGTTGGACAACACAAAATTTATTCTATGCTAACGACGCTACACAGATAGTGTCTGTCATTGCAAGGATTGGTTGGGTTTCTTACAGGAAACATAGAATCCTCTCTTCTCTAAAATTTCTTAGTCCCAGAATTCTCTGGGGGGTCTGTGGGATTGGAGGAATTTCAGACTGAGTCTAAACTGAGGAGATATTCTCTTAACAAGGAAGACAAAGGAAGGACTAGGGGAGACTTTAAGGTCTTCTGCAGTGGTGAAGGAAGTACTTAAAATCCTTAAATAAAAGTATTAATACTGCAATACTTACAAATCTTATATAAATAAAAGTAAATAAGCAACCATTAAAATTTACTCAGTATCCAAAAGTCAGAGCACATTGTGAAGAATAATTGATTCCAGAAAGTTAAATTCTTAATTGACGATCAAAAAATTAAAATCATCAAAATCATTAATTTTCATATTTCAGATGACTGAAAGAATTACATCTTCCTCTGAAACTTTGACAGTTTGCTTACCTGATAACAGCCATATTTTATGAAATACTCATGGAAATACTCAAATACTTATGGAAATACTCAAAGTACCAGTATAAACTTGTATTTAAATACAGTACTTGAGTAAATTGACTTAGTTATTTCTCACCTCTGGTCTTCTTTGGACATCTGGAATATGGGAGGACACAGAGAAGAATAAGAGAAGGGTGTGTGGCACATGATGGCAGCCAAGGTGTTGTCTCGGTGGTCAGGGTGGAGGACAAATGCAAACCCCAAGATTTAGAGCCGAAGCTTGTCCTCCTTAGCATGATGTCAGGGACTTCACGGCTCTCTGACAGTTTTGCACATATGCAGGGAGGGAAAGGGCTCTTTAAGGAGATTTATGGCAGCTGCACAACTCTTCCCCTTATTCAGGCCTCCTCCCTAGCCTCCCCAGAGAGGAAGCAAGCCTCATTCACAAAGACCATGCGTAAAGGACTGTTGTCCCCTGTTCAAACTCTCTGACTGCCTCTGTTTAATCTGGTGTGACAGTGTTTGTTTTTACTGCTAAACTCCAGCTTAAATCTGATCTCTGGAATAGCAGGAAGAGTAAAAGATGGCAATCACAATAGCAACTGCACTTTAGGATCAGGAAGTGAAAGGGAATGGACGTGACAGATGAGTGAGACAGGGACATGGTGAGTGGCAGAATAGGACTAGATAGTCCCATTCAAAATAAACTTACACTTCACAGTTTGGCAGCTGTCTGGAACTGAAGTACAGTGGGCGGGTGGGCAGGCAGAGCATTGGGTTTAGTTATCACTCCAATCATGCAGCATGCCGATGCCTCCGTTCTAGCTGAAGGCGTCTGAGCTGACAAATCTTCAGCCAGATTACTTACGCGGTCCAGTCCAATTCAAAAGAGGTCTCCAAATTTGCAGCAGAAACGGAGGGACACATGGCACAAAGTCATATACATCATACCCAAGCCAGCTCTTGAGAAGTGTATATCCAACACACACCCATGCACAAACACACATCTTTTCATCTTGTTCTTCACATATGGGTCAATGATTTCAATATTTCAACATTTCCTAACATCATCTTTCCTCCAGCTGTTTCCAGGCATTTCCACCAGCTGGTGGGACCATCCCATCTCATTATAAAGTTGCAAATGTTTTTTTATTTGCTAGCCTAGACCAATCTCATCATCTCTGGCTACTACATAGATTCTGTACTCAGACTGAGGTAAAGAAACAGGGCCATTTAATTCTAAACTTGTTTGGAGATTGCAGTATGTAGAGTTTAGTACCATTCATTCCTCTCATTAAACTGATCACTTCAACAGGTAAGAATAAAAAAAATCCTAAAATTGAAGCTTAAGTTAGGTTCAGTTCACTATGAAGTTTGGAACCTAGAATTCAAAGTGACCACACTAGAATCAACAAAGACCAAGTCATTTTAGCTAATAAAAATAATTAAATGCTCTATCTATTTCCCATTGTGTAAACATGATACTAAAACTATTTCAGATTTACATGTTTTACTCTTTCCAGTGAAAGTTATGCACTCTAAATTTTCTGCCTGTTAGTGTGTTTGTAGGTAGTCTGTCAGAGTGTTTTAGGGAGTTTGAAGGCTTCTCTTTGATGAGGAGGAGGGTAAAGGGAGGCTGTCTGGAAGGAAACTTAGCCAAATGTAGAAATGTAGAAATCTGGCTTCAATAACAACGTCAGCACATAATTGGATGATAAGAGGTGCTCTCCCCTGCTACCTTATCATGACTCTTCTATACTTTCCCAGATCCTTTATAGTCTACTGCTCAGGATCAGGGATCATAATGATTTGCCTGACACAGTGCTGACCCTGTAATGCCAACATCCATAATCATAGCAGGACCAATAGCAAAAGATGAATCTCACCACCACAGTCCCTCAGTGTGGTGCTGTAGAAGTTTAGTGTGTCTGTCTCAACATCATAAATCTATTGTTATTTATGTTCTGTTTGGGCAAACATACAGTAATATATGCTGGGATTTAAACAGTGATTGATGATGTGTAATTCAGTTCTAAAGACCTTTCTTCATCAGTTTCTCCATAAATAATCCTGTAAAGTCAGTTGGGAAATTCTTGACAGTCTTCCAAGGGATTAGTACTTTATTTATGGACCTGCATGGTATCTAATATGTTGACAATGTAAATGACTGTAGGGTTTACTTACAGTATTCTTGTGAAATATGTTCATACCCTTAGTGAATATATGAGAGTAAATGAAATACAGTTGGGTCAACATACATATTTCAGCAGTGTGTTGACAATGATTTTCCTCTCCTGGTCCTCTAAAGCTCATAGATGGAGCAAAACATTTTATCACAAGCATGTTAAAATGTATGCAGGCTTGATGTCATAATGTACTTAAATTAAAGAATCCATTGAATGGCATTTGTCAGTTGCCTGTGAGGTATCGCTGCCTTTGTACTGCCATATACAGTAATTGCTGTTGATTTGTTCAACCACAAGCAACAAAGAGACCATTTGAATTGTCAAGTCAACTTCCCAGACCCCTATCATATCCTCTCTTTAACCTATTATTTAGTTCTCAACAGCTGGCACTGCTACCCACCACACCAATTCAAAGACTGGAACACCCAGGGTGGAAGTTTCAGAGAGGACGGCCAGAGCGGGAATTTCTCTTGATGTAGCCCAGCAGTAAAGAGAGAAGTGAAGAGCAGGATTTACCCAAGACCAGAGGTTACTTAGTCTGGAGTCTTGGCCTCATGCTGTCTAAGCTCATAAAAAAAAAAAAACCTCTCTGGAGAGAGAGGCCAAGCTTGCGTTTATATGGTGTAGGAGTGTCATGTATATTTCCCTGTGTTTGTGTTGAGACTGGAGGTCTTGAGTTTTTTTGTTGGTGCCGAGGGGCCTGGCTGGAAGCATGGTGAGATTTCTCACCCAGCTGTCTGAGGTGTTTGTGAGTAAAGTGGTGGAGTGTTAGTGTGTATAAACTTCTGTCATAGTGCCCAGAGTTTAGACATGTGACAAAGACTTAAGTGAGCAAATCAGCCATTTGTGTGTATCCGTGTATGCATGCACAAATGATATGCATACATCTGTGTTTGTGTGTGTGCAGAATGGTAGCTGCACATGTAACAGCAGAACACATGCATTGATTGATAGTCTCCTGTGAGACCAGGAAGTAAAAAGGTTTAAATCATGAATAATTTTGCTCCTAACTGTCAGTGCTATCTAGGAAATACTTAGCATGTGTAGTACTTGAATGCTTAGAAAGAAATTAAGCATTTTAAAAACTTTCAAAAAGTTGTTTCAACATACTGTATGTATAGTCATCAATATAAGATAACTCTGACCTGTTTCTTGTCCTAAGCAAATTCTTGAGGCACTAGATTATTTTTGCCCCACATTACTTTACCAGTAAATATAGTTGCCAGGCTAAATGGAATTAGTTGAAGGCTCTAATGGCAGAGTTAAACATTAGGATTTATGTCCATTTATACCAGTTAAAATACAGCATGTGACAGGCTCTGGACAATGTTCAACCAGTTGACGCCACTGCTGAGATAAAACAAGAAGAACATTTTACTGAGCCTGGTCTACAGTGCTTCATAAATGCTATCATAGTTGCCAAGGGAAACAATGACGCAGCACACTTACCTTTTGTTTAGGGTGCTAACATTCCTGCAAGGAACTTGGACCTTATTCCAGAGTTTGTTAAATTTGATCATGTTTATAGGATTGCAACCAGACCTTCAACATCTAAATCCAGCACAATTATATACATGCATGTAGTGATTAAATAATGGCAGTGGTATACCAAACACATTTTCCTCTGTTTGCAGCATAGCTTTGGTTAGATATTAAACTGCTTACAAACCATAGCGGTCTCCATCGCTGTGATGGAAAATATTGAGCCAGAGTAGTGCAGGATACATTCAAGTACAATTCTAGTCTATGTAGTTCATGTTGATTTGCATGCACTGGTAAAGTGTACTGTTCCCCTTTTATGGCTTTTGATGGGTGTGTGATCCCTAATTGGCACCTGAACACACACCGATGTCAGTTCAGTTACTCACAAACACACCATCTGTTTCTGCTACAGCTGTAATAAGACAACACAGCTGAAAGGTTGGTATTGACATTGGTAGAACCGGCCCTTTGTTACAGAACATTTGCTCCCATTCTGAAACCTTTACAAGCCTAAAATGGTTGCTTGCTGATAGGACAAGGTCTGTAATAGCATTATGCAATTGCTAATATTAGCAGTTCAACAGAGATTTTTGAAGTCCATATGTGCATAAATTAAAGGATATCTATATAATAATATGAGTTAAATCATCCAAGTGACACTACCTCATACCAAGACAAGCCATGGTTTTCTTTTTCTTTTTAACCTGACTGTCAAAAGGTCTCAACACCACCCAACTTAATCCCAAGATTATTACAGAAACAGAATCTGTCCCAGAGGATGGATGTGTACTCAGGAGGCCATGACCTTTGGACTGAGCTGTTTATTTGAATAGGGAGCAGACTCAGAGAATTAGCCCATATGTGGCTTCTCATTAGTTGGGGCTCCTGAAAACACAGGCCAAATTAGTTTGGCATCACAGACCTGGGCATGAGGTTGAGTCACCTAGTCAAGCTGTTCTTACTAACCTCGTTTACACAAACATACCATCTTCAGCTAGTATATGTTTTAGCATAGGCAGTGTGGCATTAGCGGAGTTTGAAGGCCCCAGTATGTTTCAAAGGATGTAGAACTTTCAGGGTGAAAGGACATCTTGAAGGCTTAAGACGCAGCAAGTATTGGTATTCTTTGTGCAGGGCCCCGAAGGAGAATTTTTGTCTTTTCTACTTCTGATACCCCCCCCCCCCCCCCCNCCCCCCGGCTGTAACAGCTCCAAATGGTTGGTTGTGTTACCAGTGATGGGCAGCAGGCACGCTCGACCAGTATGTGATGATTGAGCCAATTACAGCCAAGCATCAGAACTAGAAAAGACAAAAAGCAGTTCTTAAGGGCTATAATGCACAGTATTGTACAGTACAGTATATTGATCTCTATTTTCCTCTCTCGCTCTCTCCCTCTCCTTTTCTCGCAGATGGCGTTATGTGTCAAGAAGATGATACCACAACTGCTACTGACCCTGGTAGGAACCTTGATGAACATACACCTAGCATTATGGCATTATGGGATGCAATGGAAATGATTCTTTGAACTCATTCTGGCAGCAATGAGACCATCAGTTGACTTCTGTCAACTTGCAACATTTTTGAGATGTTATTTTAAAGTTCAGATTTTCTGAATTTCCTGAATTTGCAATTTACTCAATAATTCACTTCTGAATGAGGCTATCATGCTCTTCTGTTTTTGCTTTTTATGCTTGTTTCTCCCTACTCACCTCTTTGCATGTGTTTGGACTATGTAGAAATGTGATCAGAATTGATCCTTACCACCTCCATGTCTGAGAATATCCAAAAGTAATGCCAGCACGTTATGTTCTCAAACTTGTGAAGAGACTATTAAATCACATTATCTGTTGGTAAAAGTCATGCTGACATGACAAGCAACACATTTTGTCTTTTTTGTTTTATATATCCTGACATGGTGATTGATTGTAACCTTGTGCATGATACTTATGTCACTGCACTGTGACATAAGTATCATGCACAAGGTTATCATGCACAAGGTGTGTTTTTAGGGACCGCGGATGCAGATCCTGGTGCCAGTCCTGCCCCCACTGATAATGACGCTACCACAGGCTCTGAAAATGGAGACACTGCTTCCTCTCCTGCTGCATCCTTAGATGTGACCATTTTAACTGCTATTCCAAATATTGATAGCCAGGGAGGAGAAGACACTTCTGGCACCTCAGGGACCCCTGCTGCTCCCAATGCGGGTGCAGTCACTGATCTCGCTGCTGAAGGCTCTAAATCAGAAGCCCCTGTCCTAGTGGTGGTTAGTAACTTATGCAGATAGCGCTGCTGCTTTACCTTTTGGCCTTCAAACTCAATACAGCCATTTCTGTGAGAGATACTATTTAGTTTAGGGAATATTATATAAGATGCATTCATGATGGATTACAACCATATGTGTGTCTCCACAGCCTGAAGTGAAGTGTGTTGGAAAGGAGGACATCGATAAGAATTATGCTGTCAAGGCTATGGTGAACACAAATGACTGTGTGAGTATTACACATTTGTTGATGGTCATTAACAATGGATTATTATATTAATCCACCATTATTAATAGACAAAAATCCACAGGCAATTTCGTGATTTTAAAAAGATTAGACTTTTCAAGAGACACTTCCCCACTGAATCCCAGTGCATTTCTACATTCTACCACCATTTATCTGTCATTCAGCTTGTCACAGCAGCACTCTCCTGGTAGCATGAGTAAATCAGTTACTGACTACAATGTGGATTGATGCAAATTTCAGTGTAATAATGGTGTTTACACAACATTTGAAGAAAATCAAATTATTGCTTAATCAGAGTGTAATCAAATATTTAACAAGCATATAAATGTACAGAATGCCACGAGAGGAGAGAGCCAGACCCTGTTAACTTTGAATGGCACATTATTTTTGCTAATCCCTTCATCTAGCCCCATGCACGTTGGGTTGAGAGGAAGTGGTTTGCTTCATGTAGAGGAAGTTGATTAATACATTTTAAAGAGCTACAGTTGGAAGTATGGTCCTGATAAAGTTAGATCTTTATTCAGACATTCTTCCTGCGCTGTAAATCTTGGGGCTGTGGTCCTGGCAGAAGACAAATGAAGAGGAGGGCTGATGTTTCCTCCCTTGGCGGTCCTTTGCTCTGGGGCTCATAAGGTACAGGCAAGAATTGCAAAGTGTGGCTTCATTCTCTGGCCTTTTTTTTTTTTAATATAATAATTATTACACAGTTGTAGTGAAGAGTTTTTCTCACAACAAGAATAGGTGGGACATCAATGTAGTTTTTGGGAGGGGTCATCAGCAAGGCAAACTGTAAAAAATGATCTGATACATATTTGGAATTTACCCTTTAACTGATAATGTATTCAATTGTTAGATGATGCCTTAAAGCATAAGAACAAATATATAACTTTATAATAGAACTGAGGAGGTACATTTTAAGAATGTCAATCCAGCTGCACATAGCCAGAGGAGCAGGTTATTTCCCAATTCACATTCTTCAGTTGGCCATTGCTTGGGTCATTACTGTAACATCCACAGTGCTGAGACCATCTGCAGAAATCATCTGCGCAGCTCAACCTGAAACTAAACATGGACTAAAGTACCAGAAAAGTTAGCTAGCTGATGATTAGTTCAAAAAGCATGTGGTGAAAATAAGACTGTTCTCCTCAAGTAGGACTGAAAGATTGATAATCATTAAACAGCGTGTTGATGGAACAAGTTAAATAATAATGTGGAAAGTCATACCTCTGTAAATTCCCGTGAGGAATGGCAGTCCTCGCTGGTGAAAAAACACATCCAGGCATTTGATTTGAGTTCCAAGCAAAATCTTTATATCTTTCAAATATGTTTACTCAAGGTCATACCTGCTGTAACACATCAGAAATCCAGCCATGGTTGCACCAGGCTATATGAGGTCAAGCAAAGCATCTTGTGAGAAAATGGAGCATTCCTGAAAGTAAAATGTGATGGGTCACAAGTGACACAAACAGATGGCGAAGCATATAGGTTTCATGGGAGTTATTGTTCTGTATGAGTTCAGTGAGGGTTGATAGTGTTTAGGAGGGAAGGGGGCCTGAAGCAGATCTTTCCTCCCTGCTTAAAGGAACGGGGTGTTAGAGCAAAGTCCAGCTGCAGGCCCCCTCCCAGGATCCACGGTTTGCTAATAGAGATCTTCTGGGAACACCGAGAGCTGTCTGGATCACATTACAGAAAATGTTCCCAAATCACAAAGCTTTAACTTGTGCAGCGTGGTGATATCATAGTTCAGGGTTGAGGTGGGAAACTGAAGGTGTGGTTAGCAAGCTGTTTTCCATCAAACTGCATTTTGCCTCAAAGGTCTTCATGCACTGATCCCCAGAGAGATGTATTGTCTGGGCTCTGTAGGAAGCTGTGGAAACCTGAAATTTGTCCAGGCAGATGCAGAGTTTGGATTCAGTTCATGTTAAGTTCAACCCAATCTAAAAGTTAAATTTTTAAAAATTGTACACATTGAGAAAATGCTTGATATGGCAGAGATGTTAATAATTATTCTATTAATCATAAATGATTTTGATTAAAACATTTTGAAATGTTAAGTCTTTTTAAAGTTCCTTTACAAATAGTTATTATTGAGATTATTATTGCCTTACCATTGCTCATGTTTACTATGTTGCAATTTTGCAAACACATCCTTTCTTGTAGGAGGCGACTAAAAAGGTTCTTCAAGAAAATCCTGCAAGCTGGTGCAATTTGGACAAATGCAATCTGGAAGTCTTCCAACAGGACAGTGCTGTACTGATGGCCAGTCCTGATGGTGAGTTTTAATGACCTTATAAATAATCATCAACCTTGCATACACTTCCATTCAAAAGGTTGGAATCACCAAGAATTTTCATGTTTTTGATAGAAATTAGTACTTTTATTCACCAAGGTGGTATTAAATTTATGTAAATATATAGCCAACACATTAATAATGTTACAAATGGCTATTACTCCTGGAAATGACTGATTTATAATTATTCACCAAAAAAACCCAAAAAACTGCAAAGCCCAGTTTTTAGCAGCCAGGACTCTAGTGTCTTAATGATAGTGTCTAGTGTCTTTTAACTCATTCTTAATTTATCATGTTTAAGTGGTAATTGTTTTTTAAAGAAACCTTTGTAATTGCATTAACATACCTGAAACGCATTCTTTTCAATTAAGCAGGTAAATTGTGTTTACTTGGGTTGCAAGGTACTGGCACTCCCAAAGTTCAATTTTAGGTTCAAAAAACAAAACAGCTTTCTCAAGAAACGTGTCAGTATATTGCTGCTTTGTGAAATGAAGGTTATTTCATTTAAGTCATTTCATGTTGTGTTACATTGCCAACAAACTGAAGATTTCATACAAAGGTATCCACCACTGTCTGTAGAGAAAAGGGCAAACTGGATCTAACCAGGACAGGAAAAGAAGGAGGAAGACCAATGCAGAACTACTCAAAAGGAAAAGTACATCAGAGTCTTATAGGTCCTTGATTGGCTGCTTAGTACATGCAAAACACCAATGTCATCTGCAACAGTGAAAAGACGACTCCAGGATGCTGGTCTTAAAAAATAATTTGATACACAGTTTCATGTATTTGTCACAGTTAAGGTTGTAATGCAACCTCTTTTGCAATAAATTTTGCAACAAAATACTGAATATAGTTGCTGATGTGTTACTAAAATTTATTGCCTCTGCAGCTAAGCCAAGCACTTTGGCGGGAGCACTGCAGAGTGTGAAAGAGAAGGTAAGCCTGTCTGTAATGTGATGAGCTTGAATGAAGTTGTGGTTGTGAAATGACCATGAAATAGAGAACCATGATGGAAAACCTTAGCTCTCATTTGTTTTTCAAATTAATTTAATCAGTCCAAGAAAATGCTGAATACTAAATTCTTTGACCAGAACTCTGTCTTTTTAATTTGTGTGTGTAGTTAGGTGTGACAGATGTTGAGACCCCATCATCGGGGTCATCTGTGTTTGTGGTGGTGCTGCTCACTGGTCTGCTCCTGGCAGCTGCACTCATTGGAGGTTACTGTCTAAAATTCCGCCGTGGTTCTGACGCCAAGGGAATGAGGCTGGTGAGCACAACATTTTCACATTTTTCTCTTAAGAATGAGTCTATGATGTATTGTGTCATCATGAATCTCCCACTTCCTCACCACATTTGTGGTTGTTTGTGGTCATTTCCCTCTATGTATTCAATAACACCATGCATAGCCCATGCATTGCCCATGAAAAGATTTTCATGGGCAAGTTTCGTGTTTTAATACATCTGAAATGAAAACAGAACCATTTCCTTTGCGATGAATTGCTGCCAGTGTTTTAATTAGGGAGTATTATTGGCCAGTTATCAGAGAGGAATACGCAGTGTGTGTGTTATCCAAAGACCCACACCCTGCTCTCTGCTGCCTTATTCTTCTGCAGCCCTTGTCGTTTCATCTCCGAGCCAGACACAGCTGTTGCTCTGTGCCACTCACAATATCACATGATAAAGACCACATAAGAGGATGTGTGTGTGTGAGACAGTGGAATGGGGTGGGGTATGTGTATGTATGCTTTTATGTTGTGTGTTTATATTCATGAGAAAAATGTGACTGATCAAAAGATCAAATGGTTGTTTTTTTATAAACCCTTGAGTAATACTTAATGCTATAGCATGTATAACTTGGTAACACAGTGCAGTTATTTGTAATTTTCTGTACATGAGTCAGAATAATTAAAGCAGAGACAGAGAGACAGAGAGCCTGCAGTACAAGAAATAAGTAATCTGATACTCTGAGCTTGTTAACATTTCCTGTGCAGCCTTCTTGGAATGATTTGTGCTTTTGTATTGTATCTGCAGGCAGAAGAAGCCTATCCAGTAGATCAGGAGAACCAGGGGAACACACTTGTATCTGTTGCCCCCCTTAACCCTCCTCCTGAAACCCAAGAGAAACCCAGTGTAAACGGAGAGTCTCCTGAGGCAGCCAAGACTGAGCCTCCTCCTACCAACGGCTCCACGGCCAAGACAGCAGACACCGAGCTGTGAAAATGTCTAATGGCAGCCCAGAAACTACCCCCAACACCAACACACACACACACCCACACATCTATATCTCACCTCCCCTTCTGCATTTACATCTGCACAATCATATACAGTCCAACAAAGAACGGTGGACNTATCTCACCTCCCCTTCTGCATTTACATCTGCACAATCATATACAGTCCAACAAAGAACGGTGGACATCAGGGATGGGAACATCCTCCTACATCAGCACTCCTGTTATGGTCCCCATGCCTCCTCCTTTGGCCATGTGCCTCAACAAGTCAGGCAAAGTAGTCTGATGACAACGGTGGTGATGAATAATAATGATGATGATGATGATGACGAAGGCTCAGTCCCTGGGTTGTTGACGGCAGTCAGACAGGAGATGGGCAGTTCTGGGTGGGACAAGAGTGTATTTTACCATTAATCACTGCTGGCTCCAATGACGGCTGCAGTGTCTGGAGCCACAACCCTGTGCTGTCAACTGCCAGCAGGGTCTCTGCATGTCGTCAGTTTCAAAGCTTCAACCAAACCCTAAACTCCAAAATGCAAGCACAGATTGTTGAACAAAATGTTTCCATAGTTTATTTTAAAGCCATGACAAACAGGGAGGAAAAAAAAAATCACACTGCCTGGAGTCTGTTTACAAACCTCTCAGAGAGAAAATTTACTGGGCTCTGAACTTGTTGTTTGATTGAGTGATTGATCGCATGAGTGTGAGAATGTGTACGATACTGTATCATTTTTTGTGTGTGCTCATGTCTGCCTTTGTGTGTTTCAGTTGCAGCATGTGAGTGTTATTGAATACTTATATCGTTATTGTGCATGGACTGTATATATCCATACATGCATCTAAGCCTCTTTTGCTTACTGTATGTATGTGTATTTGACCATGAGTGTTATATTTTTGAAGTATGTGAGTGACAGTGTATCTGAATATGCTCTTGAAATTAGCCATGAAAAATGTAAAATGTACAATTTTGTAAAAGGCAATGACAAAGTGATGGCTTGCTGAGTTGCAGTTGGTCCCCAAGGTAAACAAGAAGAGGGGTTTTTTATGTTTTTGTTTTTGTTTTGTTTTTTTTTTTTTNTTTTTTTTTTTTGTTTTTTGTGGGGGGGGGTCCTCTTTTGGTGTTTTAATATCTCCATTTTCTAGAAGAGGTGTAGCCACAGGGAATTTCTGTACTGAGAATATTAACACAATCAACAGGCCTCAGACTAAAAAAGGCCTCAGCTACAAAGCAAACTGCCTCTCTGTATCACATCCATCCATCCATTTGTCAGTATTATCCTCTTTTCATTATGTATGCTCTTTTACTATCAGTATTCTTTTGAGCAGTGATGTATAATATGGCGATGTTTATTGTTTTTGTCATCTTGTTTTTATGCTGTGTACCCACATTAGCTTTGCTCTGTACCAAACAACATGTATTTCATAGCTTATGTTTCAAGAATACTGTATGTATGTAATTTGTGGCACCTCTACAATGTAAGACCCATGTCATTATAAGAGTAAGGAAGATGTTTAAAGGACCATAGTGGTGGTTTTGCATGTTTGAGACCAATACATACTACGTGAATACATGTCAAATTAATGCCAACCATTTTTGCAGAAGATTGTCTACCTTCCAGGCAGTCATTGGTTTCAGGTAATTTTTGTGTTTTAGGTCGGTAATCTATCACAGAGAACTACTGTTTTTATTTTTGTTGAAGTTACTTAATTTTTTATCATTTTAATGTGGTTAATAGCGTTACATGATCTGATATTTCTTCCTAATTCTTCCTTCCTGATGGTGTACCTGCTAAGGTGACTAACTGACAACAGAGATTTAACATTCAGCTGCCAAAAACATTTTAGTTACAAGCTATGATCATAGGAACCTGAACACAGAAGACAACGATTATCCAATGTCGATATTGTTTTAAAAAAAAAAAAAAAGTTGATTGCATGGAAAATGCAGTAGAAATAATTTTGGCTTACTTGTGAGTAATAAAACTGTTATTCATGTCTTACGACTGATTTCTGTTGCATCTTCAATGCATTGAAAACATTAAAATTTTGAAAAATTGTTGGCATTAATGTGACATGACAATATATTTATTGGGCTCAAACATGCAAAATCATCAGTATGGTCCTTTAAGGACTATGAGTGTTAAAATCTGCAATCTTCAGTGAGATACCTGGGATTAGCTTAAATGTTTTTCTTTATTTTGCATTCTGGAACAAAAGGCAGTTCATAAGCATAAAAGAAATGTCTCCCAGTAACTTATCCTTGCAATTAATTTTCCATCTCTTTTATTCCTAACATTCCAGTGTGTTTACTACCATCATAAAGTAAAAATTGGATACAACTTCAAGTAAATGAATACTGAAAAATAAATACATTTTTTAATGAAGTACTATGGTTTCAGTTTGACTTGTGACTCAGTATAAATATAACTATAGGAACCCTTAGAAGACACTACACTTGAGTTGAAAATCAATTGCACAAATGTTGTATGTGTACAAGTTTGGCATAGACACGCAGTACCAGACGTGTATTCATACATGTGCATGCACATACACATGCACTCTCACGTGCTTGGAATGTAAATCCCATACCGCCATAAGGTCACACAGCTGGTTTACATAAGCAGTAGTAATGACATCACTTCATACGGTTTTGTCTTTCACTATTTGGGTGGAGCAGCGAAAACATTCCCCAGCTGTCTTTTCTAAACAGTACAGGACATGTTCATGAGTGAGCCACCATTTTTGGTTCAAGTCTGCCCATCCATCATCAGACATCTATGCTGCTGCAATATATTTTCAATTCAATTTCTTTTGCTATCCACTACATGACACTCAGCCTAACAAGCATATTCTGCATCCATTCACGCTTTTTCATCACAAGATCAACCCCCCATGTGAATTCCAACGCTGGCATGTTCTCCACACCCAACAAGGAAAATATTTCCTCAAGCCCATTAAACAGCACTGTGACAGTCTCATCATCACAATATGCTGCAACTGTGAAGCCATTACAACAACACATACCAGAGACATAAATATATTGACCAACTGGTGTAAGATGCCAGTTTAAAAATGTGTAAATCCCTCTGCATGTGAGCATTACTGTACGTATTATCCAACGCACTCAGGCATGCATCACTATTATTTACAATCTAGCTGACCTTGAAGTCTGTGAGGTGAGCTGAAATCATGTTATAAGTTGTAACAGCACAATTATGTCTAGATGAAAGCAGAACCAAGAGACCCCACCCATGTGAGAATATTAAGACCACTCCTATACGCTCTAATAATTGTCTCTTCCACCTTAAATCGCTCCTTTGCTTTCTCTCTACTGTTAACCTTAACATTTCTACTCCTCAGTACCCTTTAACAGCCAATTCCTTTCCCCTTTTGTTTCCCCCACATTTTCTCTTCTCCAGCTTTTCTTCAATTTCACACAATTCCCCAAACTCCAACCTGCTCTCCTCCCATCCTTCATCCCATCCAGCCTTTCATTTTTCCACCCCTCCACTTCTCTATCCAGCCAAGTGCAGTGTGTGAGCAGAGGAATTTGGGATTATGAACAAAACTCAGCTGGTTGTTTTTATTGTGGGGCAGCTCCCCCCCCTCAGTATAGCTGCAGCTGCCAAATACATCATGTTTTCCCTTTCCACGCCAAAACACGCCCCTCCTCAACTCATTGATGGTGAGATATTGGGTGGAATGAAAGGGAGGGAGGTAACAGAAAGCACACAAGGGACTGAGTTGGACCCTGAGGTCAGGAGGCATGATTCATATGGTGGGCCTGTGATGACAGTGAAAAGTTGTGAAGTTCATGTAAAGGTTACAGATATTAACAAAGTAAAGGGTTCATCAAGTACTTGATTCTGCATTATAAGAGGTTTGAAACATTTTGAAAAATCGGTGTTGCTTTAAATTTGCAGAATCAAGACTCTACCCATGTGAGAATATTAAGATTGCAAGATAAGATTGCAAGAGGTAAAAGTGTAAACTGTATGAAAATTCCAAAAATGAAGACAACAGCAAACCCTGTAGGACAAGCTGGATAAACAAAACATTCCTTGTGCTCAAAGTAAATGGATAAAAATAAATAGCTTGAATCTGAATCTCCTCGGTGTCAAGGGAGCAACTCAAATTCAAAGTGTGCTCTGTAAATATGCTGTTAGTGTGGGTAAACAAAAGATTTTTCATAATTAATTGCACTGGACAGTTTAATCTGACTAAGTGGTCTGGACTGCAAATCAACACTGGAAATGACTCAGCATGAGTTTACACTGTGAAACTGATCTTATTCTGAAGAGATCCAAGGTCAAATTAACCCTGAGTTTGGATCAAGGTAACATGCTCATGGTTTTAGTAATGTAAGGTTAACAATGTTAGTTGAGACTAAATTAAACAACTAAAAAATGAAAAAATAAACTGTTTTCAACCCAAGGAATCGCAATTAACTGTGTTTTTTACACAATGGTAGTAGTGAAATTGTAGCAGCACTGTATTTGATGGAGGTGTGCAAGACTGACAGAAGGGTTATTTGGTTAATAAGGTAATGCAATGCAAACTCTCAACAACTTGACATTTGCCAAAGGGGCATTCATAAACATATCATGGCAGGCTTCATTATTAAATACAAATGTGTTTATGTGTTAAGGTTATATGAAACTTTGTTATGTGGTAGACTGACCACAGCTTTCAAATGCTTTTATGAGTTTGAAAGATTCTTAAGTGCAAATGCTGAAAGGGCTGTAACAGCATTTGACAGGCCATAAAGTTTAATTCACTGATGTCATGTTTCATGACATAGTTATGACAGTGTTATGTTATGCCAAAAATGGTTTTCTCTCATGCAATATGCAGAGAGACAACCATACAGGAATGAATGCATCTGCATGTATCTATGCAGATATTCTCTGGAAGGCCAAAATTCATAAAGACTGGTGAGAATTCTAATAGACACTCACATACTTTGGAAAAAACAAAAAACATGCATCATAGGAAATGTGCTATGCAGTTTTGAAGATGGGATCCACATTAAGGGAGGAGTCCTCTGCCTGAGAAATATGGGGCCCCTCTGACTTATTTTGTGCACACGTTTTTGAGGAGTGACCAGAATCTCTCTTTCAGCCAGCAATGCAAAACGGGAATTCTTTTTTTTTTAAAAATATAACGTGTGTAATGGCTGTTAAGACTTTTATTAATTATTAATTTAACATTACTATTGTATTGTATATATATGTATTGTATAAGTTATAAGTGGTATTCAATGGTATTCAGAAGATGATGCGAATCATTTCCTCCTTTGCTAAAGTCATCATTCAAAAGAAAGAAAACCACATAGCATAATCAAAACAAAGACTTTTAACAAATGATTAAATCATAAAAGAAGAAAAAATTGAAATTTGAGTTTCAGATTACATACTTTGTCTCCATAGACACCCAAACAACAAATAACATGCAAAGCATAATTGACATCCCGTCTGTTTCCGACACATTGCTCTGTGATATTGTCTATTCCCGACATCTGCTGAAGGAAACAATCTGGAAAGGCATTGCCTCTTTTTTTCCAGTCATGCAACTTTCAAAAAAGCCATAAGAGAAATATCACACTGTGTGTAGTTTACTCTGAGTAAACTTTTTATAGCTTCATGTATTTGATCTCTTTTAATCTTTTAATCTCTCTTAATCTTAATTTACTACTATTACTACTACTACTACTAAATTTACTTTACATACAGCAGACAAATTGTGGAATAGAATTAAATTTGCCTACTCTATCAGGGTGATAAACCAACGGCATGATATTGGTTGCAAATAAAACAAATTATTTATAATTGACTTTGAAATAGACCCACATGCATCACTCTGAAAATCTTTCCAACAACAATCCAAAGATGAGGCGGACAGAAGTCACAGAAGAGGGTCAAGTTTGAATGTCATATTATTGCGATAGGATGCCCCCTGCTGTTCTCTTTAGATAATAGCACAAACTGAAAATACCCAGAGGGGAAAAAATCAATGTGAAGAGAAATAAATGAAAAGCAATTGAAAGTAAATAATTAGTTCCATTTGGGAGTACTGTTGTCATTGGAATAATGAACCTATTCCATTTTGCGTGTTTCTATTTTTCACCATCTGCAAAGTAATAATAAAGCTGTCCAATAAATATGACTATTATACATGTATCTTTTAAAACAAAAAGAGCGTAAAAAGACTGACAGGTCTGACAGGTCACTACATCATCGAACTAAACTAATCATGACTTATTCACCATTTTGTTGCTGTTTCCTTGTTTCCTTTCTCTTTTGGGCATAAACACATTTTTAGCTGCTAATTAATTCTTCCAGAGCACCTGTAGTTGTTTTAGATCATAGTTAAGTTGGTGTTAATACAACTTTAAAATATTCAACTAACTTTTTACAACAAAACTCATTCAGCTGTTCTCAAGACATAATCAATTACCTAGGAAGCTTTTATTGTGAAATGCACACCGGAAGTATTGACGTTTATTAACTGTACCTTAATGTAATCAAATGCCCAGGTTAAGGTGGAGATTGAAAGTTTTATTTCTTACATCCCATTTATGATAAATTAATTTTGCAATCAATTAGTTGTGCTTGTCCCACTGAAAACCTGAATCCTCAATTTCTCTATATTGCTCTATGAGTATTTGCAATTAAATGTGAAATATATATTGTGAATGTATATTGTGAATGTAACTGTGAAATGTATATAATTTTTAAGATTGCTCCATTGCTGAGAGGGTTAATTTTTAATATTTTATTGTTACACACCAAGAATCCAGAACTTTATTTATGAACTTATGAAGTTCTACTTTATAAATTTTGTGCTTCTTACTTAGTCTCACATTTCCAAGCCCCGCCCTTCCACAGGTCTGTCACGGGACTGATTGGTGGACTAAACCAACAGAGGGGGAGCTTAGTAAATAGATAAAAAAATTAATTTGGTCAAATACATATACATATATCTCTGAAAATATAGAAATAATCAAATATTCAGTTAGTACTAGTATGACTAGAGTTTTCTGGGAAAAAAAAAAGTTCTCTTCGTAAATAGAAATACACCTCCCCCTCCCTCAATCGATCACAGTAAAACCAAACCCTATAAGTAGAGCTTTGCCGTTGTTTCAGTCCTGTCTCTCACAGCAGGTACATCTGAACAGGTAGGAACAATGCTTTACTTACCTTTGATGCCGCATGTGCGCCCTCGTTAGCATTAGGTTTTTAGCAGGCTAATTGCTGGTCCTTGGTTGGTGCCAACAATGTCGTTGTTTGCTGAACTCTGAAATTATTGCTTTCAGTTGTGGTTGTAGTCAGTTAATGGTTGACGAGTTTGAATGCTGTGTGTGTGAAATGTCTCAGACTTTGGTTTGTATGGTTTTGTGTTGGTTGTTAACATGCATGCTAACGTATTAGCAAACTTGTTGGCAGTGAAGCTGCTGCTTATGGCTGTTAGCATGTACTTTGGCAGGGTGAATGCAATGAATGCTACACTGAACACTTTAATGTTACCATGTTGTGTTTCTGGTCTGTGTCGGTACTTGTTTTTGTTAAGTAATTTTAAAATGTTAACTGAGGCACACACGCTCTGTCTTTAATATTGCCAGTGTTGTATTGCTGCTCTGTATGGGTGTTTATGCTGCTTCCTGCTGAATGGTTTTTAAACTCCTATTGTTGCTAAAACACATGCACACATATTCAATATTCTCCTGGTGGAACCAGGTACTACAGCTTGAAACTACACAACCTGAAAGAAGACAAAAGAAAGAACAAGAACTGAGCTGAATTGAACTGAAGAACTTTTTTTTTTTAAACTTATACTGCATATTTGCTGTGTTGCTCCTGTATGTCTGTGCTGTGCTACACACCATAATATTGCAAGAGTTGCGATGAGCTTTGTTGACCCGAAATCATTACTTTCAGTTCAGTCTCTTGTCAGCTAATTGCTGAATTGAAACTATATAGCTTCAATATGGCACACGTGCTTGACTTTGCTGTGTGTAAAAGTTTCAGACTCCGCTTTGTTTCATTTCAAATGTTAGCATGTATGCTAACATATGAGCCAGCTTGTGTGTGCTGTCCATGTTGGTGTTCTACGGAGGTTTGCTGCTGTGTGGATGGTACAATATTCAATGCTACATATTTTACTGAAAACGCATATGTGATGATTTTTTTCCATGTAATTTGACATACACAATTGTGCATATTTTGCCTTTGGGTATATTTTCCTCTTCAGTTAATTTCATATGTGGAACATTCATATAGTTAAGAAATTTGCCATTTCATTTCTCTTGCATTTTATGGATGAATTTATTACATTTTGTGGACAAATTTCTCGTAGTTTGTGGACAAATTTCTCAAACTTTCTGGATTAATTTCTCACATTTTGTGGATGAATTTCTTGCATGGACAAATTTCTTGTACTTTGTGGACAAATTTATTGCATTTTGTGGACAAATTTCTGAAACTTTCTGGATTAATTTCTTGCATTTTGTGGATGAATTTCACGCATTTACCATGGACGAATTTCATGGAATGTATCGTCTGTGCCAGAATCACGTGGATAAACCTCTTGATGTAAGTTAATGTTTATACTAAAGCATATCTGTAAGTTATATTTTAGTATCATCCAGACTAAATTGTTATCTTAAAGTAATATTTTACCTCAAGTTGCCAAATAGCAGTATTAATTCACCATAAAACAATAACTTTTACTCTTCATTGTCACAAATCCTAGTTTTAGCATTAGCTTAGTTCACTAATCTCTTCTTTGTGCTCAAGTCTATTTTATTCTAAACTTGTTTCTGTTCTTGTTTCCACTGTAGGATACTAAGAAGCTCACATCCAACTCCTGTGGTGTATCATAGTAACACATCCATCCTGTTGGGTGGAAGCACCAGGTTCAAGTCCTGCGGGAGTTAATCTGGATTTGCTGCATTGTTTTCAACAACTTCTGTCTCAGGATGTATTCTTCATGACCATAATATACTGGATCTGAATCTCTGAAATGTGAGTGTGTTGTTTTTTTGTTTTTTTTTGTTTAAAAACATCACTGATTTATAGCAAAGAAATACGGTTTGGATTTGCTGGCTCTCTATTCTATGCAAAGGAAGAATTTCCCGAAAATTTAGTTATGAGAATCAAGTTGCAGAGTTGGGTCTGGATTTTATTGAATCAATGATCCAGCTGGTGTACAGCCAGTAGGCTAATATGTTACAGGTGCACTATATTACATTACCTAAAAGGCTTAAGTGAGAAAATTTATGTTCAGAGTTCTTAACATGTATTTTGTTGGCTTATTTCATGATTTTTAAAAAAAATTCCCTGAGTGCAGAAATAAAAATAAGAATAAGAAACTCAAATACACACACACACATATATATTAACTTACATTTACTTATTTTATTTTATTTATCATATAACCCTGAAAGGCCAGAAAGTTTGTAAAGTGAAATTTGACAGCAAAGCGTTGGACTGGAACAGCAAAGATCCAGAAAACGATCCATGAATTTTCACCAGAAAAGAAAAGAGAATACAGTTTATGTTTCAAAGAGAGACGGCATAAAAAAAAAATTAAAAAAACTGATAACAGACACCTAATCCTTTGACGGGCTTCAAACCGAAGGCGGAAGTTCAAAATGACGAGTCACCTGTACACCCTCTGCTCTGCGCCTGTTTGTCAACATGCGTCAAAAGCACGTGATCCTTTCGACGCATTAGGAGCTCCATCCAATTAGGGAGCGGGGGTGTGTGCGGGTGGGCGCGGCTTTTATGTGTCGTGGTGAAAATGTCGATGTATAAGGATTTCATTAAATAGGGGACCACTCTGGATTAAATAATCACTCCGAGGAGGTTGATGAGAGGTTTTGGCAGCGGTGACGGTAATGATAACGGGATTGGACAATGGACCGGACATGAAACTAATGTCGGTAAGTCATGTCCCATTCCATGAGAAACTGTGTATTTACATCCAGTTGCCTTTACAGTGAATATTGCCATTATATGGTTATACGTCTGTGGGGCCTATATTAGAGTGGTGTTTTGTTTGTTCTTTTTTTTTTTCTTTAAGCTTTGTATTCTTTAATACGACTGTTTTCTTATATTGCCATTCCCGTAGTTCATTGGTTAAATGTACAATTTTGTAAAGGTTCCACTTTTATTAAAGGCCAATAATCCAGCCGGTGTACAGCCAATAAGAATTACGCATAATCGTGATTTGATCGTTGGGGTGAATTAGGCGCAGTTACCCGGAAATAAATCTCCCAGGGTTTGCTATCAGGTGTTTCCTTATATTAAAAAAAAAAAAAAANAAAAAAAAAAAAAACAATGCGTGCGTGGATTTGTGTCGCGGAAGCAAGGAGAGGGCAGAGCAGCAGGCTGGGATGGAGAGGTGTGCTGGATGTTTGCTGCAGGAGGATGTTGCGCACTTGAATTTACCTCAGGAGTGAGTGGTCAATGCATCCATGCGGTACTGCGCACAGGATTTAATTGATGATGAATATGTTGTTGCAGTCCAACATGTTAAATTATTTTTATTTGTTAGCAGCGATACAGGGACTTGAGTATAATTGTTTCTATAGCTTGTGATATCCCGTAATATCAAACATCGCAGTATGAAGTTTAAAGATACAAAAAGAGGAGAAAAGCTTTCAGTCTGTTTACTGAACAAGGAAAATTTGTCAGGAAATTAATTTTATGTTGACTTTATATTTTTGATATGATTGCACCTGTTGTAGTACGCCATGTTTACATTTTAGCTGAAAATATTTTAAATATATAATAAAGTATTCTACAATAATGTTTCATTTGTAAAGAAAGGTCAGTTTTGTAACCACTTTATTCAGTAGCCTGGGTTGAATGTGAAGCTGAAGCTAAAATTATGTAAGACTATTGTTTTCATTATTAGAGTGCAGGAAGAAATTACATTAAATGAGTTTATCCGTATAATCTAATATTGATTCTCTCTCTCAGAAGCCTTTTGTTTGTGAATCCGGTGCGTGCTCTTTTCTGTGCCAGCGCCTTGACTCAGCTCCATCCATCCAGAGGTTTCTATGTCATACGCACTTTTTATTCCTGATGTAAACAAACCCTCCGGATGCAGTACTCTTACTCAACACTTGATGGCGCACTCGTGCATTTCTAGATCTTGTACTGGAGCACGAGGACTGAGGTTACCGTAACTGTTCATGAAAAGCATCAGATATATTTAATGGAAAATATTAACGCAAGGCCCACAGGGTAAGGTGCAATGGTAGCTTAAACATCTTAATGAGCTCCAGTGAACAGTGCACTTGTGGTTTTAATCATTTTATGTCTATGCATAATTTAACAGAACCGGAAGTTCATCTCTTGCTTGACATGTCTGCGTCAAAAGCTCAAACCTCTAGAGTGGAAATGATTCCTGCCAAACAAAAGATCAAAAGACTGTAGTCACCTGATCAACTTTACCAGCTGCTTCAGGGACACGGTAAGAGTAAATATTGGTTACTGTGCAGGCAGGAAATGCATGTGCTGGATAATCCAACAATACAACAGAGTTAAATTTAGAAACTGAAATGACCTTTTATATAATTCTTCCTCTTCACAGAGGGAAATAAAGTACTGCTTTCAACTTTCTGTGAAAGGTAAGAACTAGGATACGCATCAGAAGAATCAGGTTAATGTTAGGAAACCATTTATTGTTTTTTTTATTGCATATTTACACTTTTTTAAGAGAATGGTGCAGTCTGAAATTAAAAAGTGAACAATTGTACAGTACTATTAGTGTCACAAATCCTGTCCAATAAGTGTATACAAAGGTACTTTTTTTTTTGTTCACTTATTCAGTCTTGTGGTACCAGAATGCACCTAGCTGATAGGACAGGACTGAATTTATTCTGTAACATGTACAGTATAACATGTCATCAGATATTGCCTGGGATTTCCTAGGTCCTGCTGACAGTAAAAGTCTTCCAGACTTCTTTGAGGTCATCCAG
The DNA here is from genome assembly GCA_014773175.1 of Lucifuga dentata. Lineage (NCBI taxonomy): Eukaryota > Metazoa > Chordata > Actinopteri > Ophidiiformes > Bythitidae > Lucifuga > Lucifuga dentata. Next base: position 345,922 of record VXCM01001102.1, read on the forward strand.
TGTGCGATTCCGGAACATGTGCTGACAACGCCAGAGAGAGCCTGTTTGCATCCTCCTGCTTGATAAATGCAAATCAGGTAATAACAGAAAAAAGAGTGAACTGTATACTTTTAATAAAATACTGTTTAAAGTTTTTACTCTTTTTGCTCATTCATTAGTATGGACGATGTTCACTGGTACCCTAAGGATTATGTAAGAGCTTAATGTAGGATCTAAACTCATGGCTGCGCATCTTTCCTAGGGAGAGATTAAAGTTTAGGAAGTGGAGCAGACATGGTTGTGAGATGACACGGCTAAAATTAACACACTACCCTCTGAATGAGCAGCATAAATAGCAGACAGGAAGGACTGGGTGTATCTTTAAGGCCAGCATGACTGTGTCAGCACACACATGACTGTTACAGTAAAAGTTGCTATTCTTAATTTGCTGGGACAAATACTTAACAAAATTACAAAAATGATGGACCCTTAGTATGAGTATTTCATAAGTCCACTCCTTGGAGATTCAATAGCCTAGAAGAGAGGCAAGTGTTAGATTGTTTACATATATCTGTGTCATTACAATTATCTTTTTGATCCTCGGATCTACTCATCCAAAACAAACAGATCATAATCCTCAGATCAATACCCTCTGCATCTTCCAATCTCCTCAAAGCAAACATGCTTTGATCTCTTATATCTTATGTTTCCCATGTAGCTTCAGAGTGAAATCTGACTCTTTGACAGATGCTCTCCTATCTCAGTCCTGCATGGTGAAGCGGTGGGGTCCATATCTGGTCTCCAGGGGCAATCATGACAGCACTCACCACAAGCACTTTAGGGAAGAAGATTTATAGCCATATAAAATGTTGGATGAAAATCTCAATTTGTAACTGGAGGAAAATGGTGTTAAAATCGAGGGGTACTTTGTGCTTTGGCAATTTAACCAAATCTTTGATATTTGATGTAAAACTTAACAGGTTTAGCTTGTCAATGAAACAGTGCTGTAGCATAAAGGAGTAGCATGATTTCATAAAATAATAATTCTGCATGGAAGCTGGTTGTGTTGAGCTGACAAATACAGAAACCTTATTTAGCTTTTGTTAACTGAGACTAAAACCAAGCTTCCTTATACCACCATGAGTAGAAGCTATGCTAGTACTGTATAACCACAGGCTAATTTAGCATAGACATCAAAATTTATTACCGTAAAAGATTCAAATATTCTATTTTATTGGACAAACTTTTCCTTAGACTAATGCTGGATGCTATCAGTGGAAAATCATTCATACTCCATGTTTCTTCAGTATCTTCTTAATTCATTCATTTTTATTTTGCATGAAACAGTCCCAGTGTAATTTGGTCATTTGCTAGTTTATCTGCAATGCTACAAGTAAGCAGCTTTCTGTTACGTGGTCTGTGTGGTATCAGCATTACCTTGTTATGCTACGGTGTTGAAATGTCTGGTTTAATTGAGTTTTTCCCATTTCTCTTATGATGCAGATATGTATCATAGGACAAATAAAATTGTTTCACTGACCTTTACAAAGGCTAAGTTGATGAGCTGTTATTTTTTTGGTGTTGCACTCTAAAAAGACATTTTTCTGCTTCTATCTTCCTCACAGCTCCATTGTCTAATTTACATTAGAAATGAAGAATTGGCTGAATGAGGTACGTGAACAATCAGATAAAACTGCCAAGTGTCAAATCTCAAAATAAACTCTGCTAATGATTAACTGAACCAAAACTGACTATTTTTAAGACAGGAGCACAGTCCTTTTAAAGATGACATGTTGAATATACTGTATAAAACATAATATAACATCTCTCCCTCTGTCACTCTCTTCTGGAGAGCAATGGAAGAGGCTAAATGTCATGGCTTAGTGATATTTTTTTTAATAATTTCAGACGTTTAATGATTAGTTACACTTGATAATAGTATTGCTTTGAATACAACCATAACATAAAACATGTTTTGTATTTCTTCTTGTGCAGAACTGTGGTAAGTTGTACCGAGAACTAAAAGAAGTAGTACATGCATTAGGCCTATTTAGGGTCAGGTGAAAGAGTATGGTTATGACGGTCAATCACCTCACATTCTTCAGTTTTGTTGTGTGTGTTTGTGGTTATCTAATAAGTGGAAGCAAAGTTGGAAGTACCCAGTATTAAACAACATGCATTTTATGTTATGTATGTTCACCCCTGCTCCCTGGCTGGGTCAGGTTATAGCAAGATTACAAAAGAACGGCAAAATGACGATACCCGAGTAGAGATCAGCAGAATTCCTCATTAGGAAGTATTTAAAAAGGTAAAAAAAAAAAAAGACCATTCAAGTGGTTATGCAACTGATACACAAGCTGGTGATGTGCCTTTAAAAGCAGTGGGATGTCAGGTGATCGAGGAGGCTCAGTCAGCTCAGCTTCACAGACAGAGGAGCCAGAGTGTGGCTGTAGCCGAGAGGAGAGTGCCAGAGAGAAGGGCAACGGAGAGGGAGAGAGACCCAAATAAAAGGGGACATGGGGGGAAATGGGGACACAGCAACGTCACTAAGTGAGGGACAGGGAACCATGGTGGCAGGGCTCCTTTAACTGCAGTCTGCTTACTTTCTTGTGGAGTAGCTAGCAACTGTGTTCCTGGCTCAGTTTATTCAAGAAGCTGCATTGTGTAGCCACAACAGTGGCATAAAAGCACAGAGAATTAAGTGCTGCGTCACAGTCAGGAAGAGGAATAGTGTGATCACGCGCATGTATGTGTGGTTGTGCGTGCACGCGCACATACACATTTGTGTGAGGTCTGATCTGCTTCTATATATGTGTGTCACTTGAAATTGCCAGTCGATTAGCAGTTCTGCTGTTAGATGAAAATAAAGAGTGCGTGTGTTTGAGAGGCAAGCAGAGGGGGGGGAGATACAGAGAGGGAGGGCGAGCAAGTCAGAGAGTGAGAGAGAGATTTTGGATTAGTTGCTACGTCACTTTTTCATGTCGGAGGAAACAGAAGCTGAGATAACAGAAGCCCAGAGTCATCGGGTTTTCCACCTGGAGTGGACATAATGTTTATGGACAACCTCGGCTTTCTCCTCTTCCTCCGTGGTTTGATCATCTCTGCCTGTCGCTACTATGTGTTGTGTATGTGTGTATCGGGAGTTTCAACATGGATGCTGAAGATGTGACACAGTTTCTCTGGGTGTTATGATAGCATGGTAAGGTTCATATGCGGGGTGGGAAGAGGTGCGACAAAGGAGTTAACAGAAAAATATTCTGGAGAGTTCTTAATATCGAAGAAGCTTAGGTAGGAATGTTTTACTAAGAATTGAGGTATTCAAATACCGGATGATTACATTGATTCAGACTCGTGAGTACAGCCTTGCGTAGCACTAGCTGGCCTGTTATGACACATATGCTTAGTACATCATTATATAAATCATTATATGGGAGTTTGTTGGTGCAACCAGGTGAACAATTTAGCAAGCATCAAATGAAAGGACATGCTCTTTGTTGAATTCAGCTGAGAGAAATGTTCATTTTGCTACACAACACATATACATGTGCTCAGACTGTTGATTGCTGGCCTGCTTGTTATGTTAGCTCTTGATGAAGTTGAAAGGAATGAGCAGAGAGAGAGATGTTATCAGACAACAGACATGCTTGGAGTGTCTTAGTGGTGACAGGTGTGTCATGTGATCTGTTTTCACCTTCCAGGACCACTGGGATTGTGCAAAACCCTTCCCAAGACACATTTGTTTCTGCGTAGTTAGGAGAGACAGAGGTGATGACGCAGTCAGTTCTGGGCTGGACTTGACTTCAGCCAATATCCCTTTCTTTCTTTCTTGCTTCCTTTCTTTCTCTCCCTCTGTCACTCTCTTCTGGAGAGCAATGGAAGAGGCTAAATGTCATGGCTTAGGATCAAAGAGGGAAAGAAATGGAGGAGAGAGAGAGAATGAGAGGAGCACTTGTTTACCTTGCTCTCATGGTGACTCTGCTTTGGCTTCTCTCCAATTCCCATGCACTGGACTTCCTAAAGCTGCCGCATCACAGGCCATCGTGCCAAGGCTGGATTCTCATTGGATGGGAGGAGCTTCTCTGGCTCTACAAGCAGCATAGCAGCATTTCATTGGCTTAGTGCAAGCAAACAGCTGGAGAACAGCACCTGATTGGTTAAGAAGTATTCGTCTTATGTACAAAGATTCTTATGTGACAGGGACACTTTGTGGATACATGAAGTGCTGTGTATACACCAGTGTGGGTTTAGAGTGCTGTAAAGTGTGGATAGGATTGGATAGTTTTTTCTTAAAGAGGAATATTGCTGCCTGTGTTTTCATGTGTATCCTCACATGCAAACAATACCGTGTGTGAAGTGAACTTCATAAAGTCATCACTGAGATTTCGATCTCCCTGTTTCCGTTGATGCAGTGGGTCAGGGCCTTCCTGTTCTCTCCAGGCTGTCAGCACCAGAGAACTGTTCAGCATCTTCTGCATCGAGTGTGTGTCTCTTTCTCCTAACATTCTCTCGTACCCGTGTGTGTGTGTTGGGAAGGACTTAAATTTATACATGAGAGGTCTTTCTAGTTGTACTAGCTTGCGGGCTGATGTCCACATTGTGAGATGATGCAAGAACGTGTGTGTATGTCAGTGGTCTGCATTGCAGCTCCTGCTTCTACAGTCTCTCTCTCTCTCTCTCTGTTCTCAATGTGCTCTATTGTTTGTTTTAAGTATTATTGTTAATTAAAAGAAAGCTTTTCCTTGTAAATACAATGTATAAGATGATAGCGAGCATGAGTGGTGACGCTGGTGCTCTTCCCATCACCTCACCGCAATTGGGGGGGGGGGGGNGGGGGGGGGGGGGCATTCCTTATAAAGGAGTTAACAGTAGAGTTAGTCAGTATACTAGTCTGTGTAGGTGTGAGCTACACAGTAATACAAGGCGTAATTGTGAGGCACAATGAGAAAGAAAGGGATACACTATTCCATCCACTCTGGATGGAACAGTTGATTCAGTTGGACAGTTGATTCACCAAATGCAAATTTTTCCAACAATCAGCTGCATTTTGAAGTGGATTCCCTGTACACATGTTTCTCTGCTGTTTACTTATTCTGCAATATGCTGCTGGAATTTTATTGCTATATCTAATTAAGAACTACTATGATAACTAAAATGAGTTTCCAAGGTACTGTAGCTTGACAGTCCCTTCCAGATTCTGTCATTTACTGCTCTCTGAGGGCCTCCTGTCCCTTTAAATCTTTTATAAACATTACACAACAGGTCCAAGGCGCACGAGCAACAAACAACCCGAAAAAGAAAACTGACGGGGATTGGTTGAGCCACCCAGCTGAAGGAACTAGACACCTACGAACACACAGGCTCTCGGAGATCAGAGCCGTCACTGTGGCTACCATGCAAACACACACACACACACAGTACAGAGCCAAACAGCCCCGAGAAAATGGCCCAGCCTTGTTCATCTGAAGGCTGATAATTGTAAGGACCATGGGGATTTTGTCTTTCCTCTCATTGTAGAAATCAAAGTAAATAGCATCTGAAAAAAGACTCGTGGAGGGAAATGTTTGGAAGCAGGGATTTGACTTGCCCGACTTGGCTTTTAATCAATTGTAGCTCAAGCAGCATTTGAGGTTGTTGTCAGAGTAAACATGAAGAAATTAAAGCAGACTGTGTGTGGGTGTGGGTGTGTTTTTGGAAGATAGTTGGGAGAGAGGATAGTGGTCCTTTTAGCTGACAAATTGAACGGGCCAGGAGTTTGACTGCACATGGCAAAAATAGCAAAAGGAACAAAGGATATTTTTTTAAAGAAGGGTTGGGTAGATTTGTACTTTGTCAAGTCGCCTGGCACCAAATCAGTGAACTGGCCACTACCTGTCCGTGCTCCACCCTTTCAGCTTATTGTAGCTGCCTGTCTGCGTCATGGCTCTCATTGCCAGCGACTGACTGCCACTTCCTTGCTTTCCCTGGTCATGGCTGGAGAGCAGCACACGCGTCCTCACTCCTGTACCGAGCAACAGAGAGGAATCATTGAGTCACAAGGGCTCCTGTCTATCTGCATAACACTGCAGGTGAGACGACGTTAAGATATATAATGGAAGTGTTTGGGGTATCTGTTCTTGTTTGCCCCTTAATATGTCCGATTAAGTATCAGATCAGTTGTGCGGGCGTGTGTGTGTGTGTGTGTGTGAGAGAGAGAGAGGTGTTCTGGTGACTTCACCGTGGTTTTCTATTTCATCTCTCTCACTCTCCTTCTCTCCTTTCTAAACCAGCCCATTGAATCAGGCCTGTTTCTGAGCTGGAGCCTGAGAGCCTGGACCATCCCAGAGCACATTTCATCTGAGGCCCGTCACAGTCTCTAATACACGGTTGAGCTTCTGTTGCCCTCAAGTCAAAAACAAGGAAGAGCTAATACTGTATAAAACTTACTGTGGAGTTAAAAGAGTCCATTGCAGATTTAGTGGCACAGAGAGAACTTAAGTTTGATGTTGTGTCGTTTGTCCTGAGTGTTCACTATTCACTTTTCTCAACAGAACATACAAACAGTAGACAACGTGTTATGTTGCTTATAACATCATATCTGCTGTAAAAATTACTTAGAGATGTTGTCTTTGTTTTTTGCATCTGCATCTCAAAAACTTGAGATAATGTGTTGCATGTTTGGAGGATAAAAAGATACTACAGGCAGATAAACTTATCCCAACAGTAAAGGATTGTGAAGGCAGCGTCATGGTTTGGGGCTGTTCTGCTGCTTCGGGGCCTGGATAGTTTGTAGTCACTGAGGAAACAATAAATTCAAAATTTTATCAAGAAACTTTACAGGAGAATGTCAGAGTAGCAGCAGAAGTGGGTTGGTGCAACAAGGCAATGATTGAAAATACGCAAGAAAACCAAAAACATAAGAAAACTGGACCATAACCTCATAGAGGTGCTCACATATCTGGTAAGAAATTATGCAAGAAATCCCCAAAATATTGATGAAGCAGTTTTGTAGGGTTTATATTAAATTGTTTTAAAATGTTTAAAAAAAAAAAAGCTAAAAATAAAAAAATCAAAGTAAAAATAAATTTAAGTTTAAAAATATATATATATTTTTTTAAATTACATTAAAAAAATTAAAGATGAAACGAGGTGATAGGCAAACAACTAAGAATTCTTTTGTAATTCTTGTAATATGTAATTAATTCTTATTCTTATATTTATGGTCTTTTCTCTAACTTGTGTATTTTTGAGCAGCATAGCAATAAAAATAGCTTTAAGCTAAAACAATTTAAAAAATGAAGTAATTATTTTTGACACACAAAGGCACCAAACAATGCCACGGCCTTATGCTATTACCTACAGAGACTAATAAATGGACCCCTGATTATAATAGAATTAATATATTTGAGCCTATATATTCAACTTTCATACATGTAACGTTACTGACAATAATTTCCCAAAGCATACTACTGGAACAGTGAATTAAAAAANTTTCATACATGTAACGTTACTGACAATAATTTCCCAAAGCATACTACTGGAACAGTGAATTAAAAAAAGTTTCTCCTAGTTTCCAGATCCGCCATTGGTTTCAGTTCATTCTGGTGCGCTATTAAAATCTACTTGTTGATACTTGAAACATTCTTGGNGCCATTGGTTTCAGTTCATTCTGGTGCGCTATTAAAATCTACTTGTTGATACTTGAAACATTCTTGGGATAGGTAATCCATCATTGCATGTATTCAGGTTTTTTTCAACGTTACATAATTTTAGAGTTTAAGTGAAATAAAAAGCGCAGAGTGAATGTATGGCTCCACCGAGGAATAGAGTCCCAAAAGAAGACCTGCATTTATCGAAAAATTTAAATAACCGTGACTTCATAAGACTGCGTAACTATTAGCAGGCATAACATTGAATTTTAAGATGGGTGTATCACCTGAATATTTGATTTTGAAAGATTAAGAGATTTTACAGAATATCAGGAAAGCTGATTTTATCCTTTGGGAAATGGTTGTCAGTAACTTAACACGTATGAAAATTGAATATATTAGGCTCAAACATGCAAAATGGCCGGTATGGTCCTTCAAGCATATCTAATATTTATATAGTTTTCTGCTGTTGTCTAGGATGTTTAACATCACTCATTGACGTCTTTTGGCAGAAGTACTCCCTTTGGAAGCTGGTTTCCGATGGTGGCTTAGAGTACTGTCATCTATCTAGCACCATTTGAAATCAGTGTTCTAGGGGTGAGAAGTGTGTTACAGGCAAGTGTGCAGCGACACAAGAAGTGGCCAGTTATAACGATGGAGACAGCTTCACCTGGAAAGGTATCTCTGGCACACCTCTCAGTGGGCTGGAAACTATCAGTCACCATGATGTTTAGACACCTCAAAACTCTTTGTCCTCTTTCCAAGGTTGACCGATCTCTTCTGGTGTTCAGAGTCTTCTTGTGTTTCTAGCACCATTTGAAATCGGTTACAGTGAAGGACAGATCTCATCATCACTTGAGGATTTTACAGCTAAGCTGTTATGATTTGCCAATGGAAGACAATTCTACAGTTTATATAGAGAAAATAAATTCTGAGTTGTGGCCATTCTTCATGTGTTCTACAGAGCCTCTCATGTCATGTCTTGAGTAAAAAAAAAAAAAAACTTTCACAAGGGGCAGAAGTGAGAAAGTTTTAAGATCTTTGGGAATTCGTGTCTGCCAACTTTTGATCCTTTAGTTCACAATTTCAGTGCTTGTCTGGTATCACCACAAGGTGGCACTGCAACTGACCATAATACAGTGATAGTTTAGTGTGGATTAGTTTGACCTAGTCTTAGTGCTGCAATTATGTATACAGTAGTTATAGACAAGTTTTCATTTAATAACCATCAAGTGTTGTTTTTTCTTTATTTTTACTATGACAGGTATGAACTACAATATTTTGGAGCCATTATTTGGCCAATTTGTGTTTTATGGCCTTTTATATTCTACTGGATTTGCAGATTAAAAGCAAAACTAATATGTTAAATGTAATATATTCACATCTTTCATTTGGATAGATTTGAATGAGAATTTGGTTTCTGCTGCCTCTGGACAGTCTCCATAGTAAATCTAGAAAACAACTGCAGACTACTTGATGGCTTATTCATTGAGGTTGCCACATTATTGGGTGGAACTGCCATTGTTCAAGCAGGTCACAGCAGCTAGATTCCCTATATGTATGTGCTGTGATCTCTGATGTGGACAATTTGCCTTGTATGTAATGCTGTACATGCTGAATATACTGTGCTGCAAAGACAGGCAGCACTTCCTCTTTGTGTTTTTATTTGTGGCCTCTCTGAAGCCACTTTCCCCCAGTTTATTTTTGGAAGTACTTGAATATTAACAGTTTCATTGCAAGTTCCATTTTCAGGACTGCTCATTCTCAAACTTGGGTGAATCACTATAATAAACACATGCATTATCAATATACTCTGCAAAGTTCAACAACTAGTGAGTCTTCATTATCTGTAAATTGCTTTATTTTAGTAGATTAAAAAAAATCTTGTTGCACTAACATGAACACAGATTCTGACACATACTTTAAATAAATTTTAAAAAGCAAGGCAAGTGCAAATATTTTAGAGACCACAAACTCCACACACCTTTATATAACACAGACATAATACCTGTAACGCTAATTAAAGCACTCTCCTACTGAGTAGTATTGGTAGTAGTGTTATATTTAACAGAGACTCCGCAACGAAGATTTTTATGAAACCAGACAACAATGAACTTTGCCAAAAACAGCTGAAGTGACTCCTCTGTCAGAGAACTGTGAATTTATAATCTACATGGCACAAAAACAAGTGTGCCAAGCTTAAACTCTGTCATGCCAATTATATAAACATTAACCTCAGGTTGGCCTGCAAGAAAGCCACTTACTGACCAACAAGGAGATTAATATTTACATAGAAGTCAGTCCAAGCAAACAGCGTTACAAAGGCAAGCTAAAACACTTGGCTCTTTTTCCATTAAGGCATTTGGAACAATGTCTTATTTACATGTTCAGGCCACTATATCAGAGATACAGCCCATTGCTATCTCTATAAGGTGCGAGTTGACTGACAGATTGGTCACACTGATTGTGGTATCTGTCACTAATCACAGTGACAAATAAGTGCTCAATTTTGTAAGCGTGAAACATTTTAGTTTAATTTAGTCATCACATTTGAAAAACATTCTAACAACTGTATTGCACTGTATAGGTCTACCATGCAAACGCTGGATAAATACTTATTTGCTTATTTTGAGCCATGTCAAAGATTCATATTTGGTAAAAGCTTTGCTGTAAAGTGTTCTGAGCTACAGCATAGAAGCTGAAATACATGGAGTTTAGTTTTCTGTTAAGGATGGTATATTACTCATAACTACAGGATATTAAAACTGCTGGGATGTAAAAGAAGCATAAACAAGTTGAATCGTGGTGAAGTTTTGAGAGAATTACCAGTCTTAGCATCACTAATGAGGATGGGCTCCTCAAATATACAGACATCCAATTTTGGCTCAAATTTCTTAATCTTGAGCTGAATCTACCATCCACGTGCACATGGAAGCCATCCAGTACGTTCAAGGGCTAGTCCAGTTACATTCCTCTTCTCACTCAGCCTCTTTTACAGCCAACAATGTTGGGCCAGCAGGACTACACCGCTTTCTGCAGAAAAAAGAAAGCCGAGACAAAAAAAAATAAATGTGTATGAGACATTTTTATACAAAAATTTTCAGTCAGTTTCAAAACTCCCTGTAGCCCTGTTGAAGAGGAAAAAGATTAACCACAAAGGAGAGATGTCCGAAGGGTTAATTAGCAGTCCACGATAAAAGGGAAGATGAAAGATAATATCCATCATCTTAGAAATTACATCATGCATCTGAGAAACTGACAGCTTCTGCCTACTTAAGCACATTTTGATTTGACATAAATGACTACAGTAAGTGTGCTTGAAGGTCCATCTTCTTACCAAGAGTGCTACAACTTCCCCTCGTCATCATTTGTGGCCACATTCCCAGAGTAGCCTCTCCGAGAGCTGGAATCCAATAATGACTGGTCAACATGAATGCATTCAGTATGACCAGGCAGACAAGAAACTCAAGAGAATCAGCTCTCCCAAAACAACACAGACCACCCATCGACAAAGAATAAAAAGCACACCCTCACAAGACCCCTCAGATATTTTTAAAGGCAGCAGGTAGAGATGAAGCTATTTGTCATGCACTTTTTTCCGCTGCAAGAGCTACATTAGTCAGTTATCCTTATAACAATATAGATGAACTATAAGTATATATGTAAAATGAATGACTGTTGTTGTATATTTATTGTCTGTTTATGTATTATGAGCACACAGACAAATTCCTATCAACTGTAAGTTGACATGGCAATAAAGTATTGTTTTGTATTGTATTTATCCATCGCATGGCTGGAAGTCCCACTTAATGCAGGTGTTACCATGGGATGCCAAATAAAATTATAACTGCCAGCAGAGATGGACATTTTGCTTCAGCGTAACAAAGAACCCTAGGGGCTGCCTTGCCCTGTAATGCATTGCAATATTTGGGCATTATCACATGACCAATAAGGCGACAAAGTGGCTGTATTTGCTTCCAGTCTTAACATGTTGTGGCTTGCTTGAAATCTAAAGATTAGGTTTCTGCATTACCTAAAAAATTAGAAGTGACTACATTAAAATGGACAGGGTATTTGCTCCAGTCTTTTTTTTTTCTCCCTTCACTCATTTAGCTCAATATTTTTTCCAGATCAATCCACAGTTTTTCAAATTTCATCTCATTCCTGCCTATACTAAGAAAATTTTTACGGTGTAAAAAATAAATAAAATACAAATTTGACGGCATATATTAAGGGGCCAAATTCACCCTGTCCATATATATTTCAGTTTCAGATCTTTATGAGAAACAGCATAGCAGCACTGAAAAGCTTGCCCAATGCAGCATGACAAACATCTCCAACAGGAAATTTAAGACAGACAGATGCTTCATCTCAGTCAGCACTACTTCCTACTGGGCAGAAGTAAACTCAACCAACATAAAAACTGAAACAAGATCTACAGAATGTATATAATAAACATTCTTTAGACTGATTTTAAATAGTACATGAAAGATGAAGGATCATCTCTGACATTTCCAATTAAGAATCATGGTTTTGGTCACTGAACTATCTATTGCCAACTGTTGCTCCTGTTTTTTTTTTACACATCATCTTAGTGATGTGTGGCACATGAGTTGAAGGAAGCTGAAATATACAACCTCTATTACTGAGTATTGATATTGATACTATCAATTTGATAGTCATATTTGTGACATGCCAGTAATGTCTCACTGGCGTGTATTATCATTCACTGTGAGAAAAAGGTTAATGCCACTATAACACACTTGGGGAAGCAATGTTTAGATCTCTGTGACCTGTTACCTTATGACAGCACCACCTGCTGACATCATTTACTGTGTGGTAACCAAAACGTTTTAAAAATACACAACACACAACCTGAATCATGCAACACCGAGCATGTAAATTGGAAACTATGACAGTATGAAAATACTGAGTAAGCACAAGCTGAAATATAAACAAAAAGGACGTGGAAGTTAGAACAAGGATCAAGCAATAATAGTGTTAAGACGGACAGAAACAGTAACAAAAAAAAGCCATGACAAGGATTAAGCACGTCAGTGGTTAGCTTGCATAGATAAAACAACCTTTTACCGGCGTTTGTTCTTGATGAATGCAAGGCATCCGCAGTAACGGCATCCGCCGGCAATGAGGACAACACTACAAATTATAGCTATTTGATGAGAAACAAAAGGAGATGTTTGAAACCATGAGGCCAATAAATGGAATTCTACTTTCAATTTAAATGCCTGTTCATAATCTGACATGAAAAGCAAAACATCAGATTGGTAATCCTTTTTTTTTTTTTTTTTTTTNTTTTTTTTTTTTTTTTTTGTGGTATGTGGATTTAAATATATACCTAATATTTATGTCCCGAGTTTTACTTTTCATAAAATTATGGCAGCAGAACTCTTGCTATTGCTGTGCATCAATAATTATTGCAGTCCAATAGCAACTTATGTACACTGCAATGTAAAATGGATGGTATGCACACAACACAAACAATACTACACAAATTGACGCATTTAGTTTTGAAAACATCGTTTCTGGTTAGTCGACTTAATGAGTGTAAATAATATTATTCGACTGCAGACCCACTGAGTTGGAACTTACCCAGTATGATAAACCACCATGACTGCCACCATTGTGATCCACCACTGCCTGTAACAAACAATAAGGACAGATTATTTTGTACTGCACTTAATTAAAAATGTTATGCTGCATCATGTGTTTGAGAATTGTGAAAAGAAAATTAATCCAACATAAGAGACTATTGTTCTGACTTACCAGGTGGTGTGGTACCTAAAGCATAGAAGCACAGTTAAAAATTATATGAAATGCATTGATCTTTTTTTAAACAGACTATATATATATATACACAAATACATATACACACACACACACACACACACACACACAGAGTGAATTTTGCCTTCTTTTTAAGAACAGGTTTTTTAGCAAATATTTCTGTGCTTATTTTATCAATATAATGGCTGGGTTGTGCTTTCAGCAATATACAAACAGCAGTTTTAAGCAAGATGGCATTAAACTGCTACCTGCTGGTGCAGCTGTCTTTATGATGGGAGGATGAATGGTGATGGTGGTGGTTGAAGGGACTTTTACTGTAAAAGCAACAGAGTAAGCAGAGCAGGATTCCACTCCTCATGGTATAATTTACATCAGAAACACAGCATTAACAGTGTTCTTGCACAATTTTGCTAGTACATAACATTTATGCATCAGTAACAGCAAATTCCATTCGCATTGCAGCAGAATAAAAAAATACTGGGGCAGTTCTGGTGGTGGCACAATGTCAAGCATTAGAATTTGGAAATTTTGATATTGGCACCAAAATAAGTCAATATTTAAAACTTGACACCGTTATAAAGAAAGCAAAATTCATCTAATTTTTGTTAAACTACTTTTGGCAGTTAGAGCAGGCATGAGAGCTTTGCAATAAGCACCGAGACCAGTGCCCACCGAACTCCCCAACGGTCCACCAGAGGCAAGCCCAGCGGAAACACCTAGTGGGCCCCCAGGGCAGCAGCCAACCACCGAGAGTAAGTGCACAAGCAAGAGCGGCAACCATTGTTCCAAGCTCCACTGCAAAGGCCCGACAAGGAGTACAGCAAGCACAACGGGGAGGAAGGAAGGAAGCAGCATAGGGAGGAGCCACTTGGTTTCTACTGCCAAGTGGCTCCCTGACTGTGAGGGAGAGCTCCAGGCAGTCCACCCCCGCATGCACCACACCAAGCAGATGTGCACACCCACTGCCCATGCCCAGACACCAAACCCAGAAACTATAATGGTTGTTTACACTTTCAACAATATACCCAAAATATACACAATGAAGCATACAAGCAGCAGTTTTAAGCTAATTAAACATGCTCTACCTGTGGGAGGACGAGTGGTGGTGGTGGTTGAAAGGACTTTATTTGCTGTAAAAGTAGTAGAGAGTAAGCAGGGCAGGATTCATGGTATCATTTACAGAGCATGAACAGTGTTCTTGCACAATTTTGCTAGTAGATAACATTTATATATCAGTAATTGCAAATTCGATTCATATTGTAGCAGAATGAAAAGTGTAAACAAATACTGGGACAGTTCTGATGGTGGCACAATGTCAAGCATTAGAATTTGGAAATTTTGACATTTGCACTAAAATGAGTAAGTCAATATTTAAAACTTCACACTTTTAATGCTACTGCATGTTTTTTGCTATAAAGAAAGCAAAATTCATAGTTATAGTTACTAGTACAAGGAATCAAATGGCTCCATGTAGCCTAAAAGGGTCATTGGTACTGCCAATCCTAATGAGAATCAACACTACATACTGCAGCTCTGCGCAGCTTTCTGCTTTTATTCAGCTTCTTGTTTTGGTTTACTGTTGCTATCTGAGTTCTAGTGTTTTTCCAGCCATTAACCCTGGCTCACCACAGCTGCTTAGTGCTATGGTACAAAATGTTGGAGGGCCAAAACAAGTGGTGGTGACTGAGTGGTCTGTGACATCCTGCTAACATCAAGCAAGCCAATGAGATCCATAATAAAAACTCTGCTGCAGTGTGAGTATTTCTAGTGATTTTTTTTTTTTTCNGGGGGGGGGATCACTTAATACTGCTTTAAACTGGATGGCAAACCACAGCAATACCACATAAAGAACATTATCTGATATAACTAAACATATGTAAGTGATGAAAACACTAAGGATGGCAATTCCGAGGCTTCGAAACATCTCGACGCATACAGTATAGCTATATTGTTTTGAAACATCTCAAAACATCTCACTCAACATTGGCATCTACTGGCAGGTCTTGTAACTGCAGCAGCGTTGAATGCCTCCTGTTCCAAAACGTGAACAGTTTTCATGCAGATGCACTCAAACCATAAATTATTGATGACTTGTATTGTATATATGTGAGCAAAGAGATGCATATTTTGTGCTGTCTCAGGTGTATCGTTTGTAGACATTATGACATAAATATTTATCTTATCACATCTATGTCATGACAACTATCAACATTTTATTATACATGAGATGATGAGTATGTCTGCATTTTAATTTGTGCCAGTTGTTCGATACCAGTTTTCAATAAATCCTTTCCCTTGATTCACTGAAGAAAATTGTCACGAGGCAGAGTTTTGCCACGCCTCCTAAGCCGTCATGTGGCAACTGCGTGAGAAGTTTCGAAACAGATGTTGGAGCACCATATTCAAATGGGCGTGACAGTGAGTTTCGAAACCATTCGAACTTCCATGTTGAAATTGCCATCCCTTGAAAAAACTGTTTTATTATGTAATAATCATGTTTTGACAATGGTAAAAATGCAAGTTCACTTTCTTTAAACAGGGCTAATGTAATGTCTTCATTACTTATATTTCTCAATGACTTACGTTCACATGCTGGAGGTTCAGGTGTCCACCTATTATTGATTCCACATATCAGAGTGAATTTTGCTTCATTTCCATATCCAGTTTTGCATTGGAATGTTACTGACATGAAGTATCCATAAGGAGGTCGAGCACCTGCCACCCACTCAGCATTTCTAATATTATCTTCATGACACTCAACCTCTGCAACAAAGAAAATATAACATCAATGATGAAGTAAAAGAAAAAAAAAGGCCAAAGTATCCAAGTACAATCAACAAGTTACACTGAGAAAATGGCAAAAATTAGCAAGAAAAACATAACTTACTTTTACATATTGGAGGATCTGGCTTGAATTTTTCATCGTCTGAACAAGTTGCTGTTTTTGATCCATCCAGAGTCAAATCTTTTTCACATTTGTACTGTATAACTTCTCTAAAGTCATACACTTCTTTTAATGGACTGAAGTTGACATTTGCAATGTCGGATGGTGGCAGACATCTTACCACTAAAAAAATACATATTAAAGCCTTGAGTTTCAATTGTGCCTCATAAGAACACAACCAACAACACATTACCAACCTTCACAAAGAGGCAAATGGTCTCGCCACCCTTTTTCCCCACAAGCAATTTCACGCTTGCCAATCAACCTGTACCTAAAAGAAAAACATGAATACTTGAATATGCACAGTAAATCTCAGTTAAGCTTTTGAATTTGACAATCTTACTGTTTTACATGTTTTAGCCCATTAACTACAAATCACACATACTGTACAGTACCGTTTACCATTTTCAAAGGTACTATATAACAGTATTTTACAAACAGTAGTTTCCATCCATTTCACTCTGGTAGGAAAATGAACTTTAGATTTGATTGGCATACCTAATACATCACAATGAACATCATGTTTTCTTTTATTTTGTCATGGACAGGTTACTGTACATTAACTGTACAGTGATACATTTTCAAATTATTCTACACCTAACCTGTATAAGCAGACATGACGCTCACAGTAATAATGAATTACACAACATAAGAAACTTTCCAAGTCTATTTAAATAGTTTTACCAGTTTAAATGATTAAAGATATATATTGCACATTAAAATAACTCAACAAGACACAGCATTCAATATAATAATTTTGTATGTAATGGTGCACTTTGGATAAAGGTGGTAAACTCAGGAAAATGAGGTGATGAAGAACGCAAACCAATAAGTTTGGATTCAGATCCAAATTTGAGAATGGACGTTGGATCTAAAATTCTCTAAATATGAAGGTGCAGTAGTGTTAATATTGCTAAAATACATATATCAAGGTAAGGAGCTTTGTTTACAACTTTCCAAGAGGTGGACAGGTAGACTGGGTACTGTTTCTCACCTAAATGGGAAGAACTCTTCATTAGGTCAAAATGAAATTGTCATATAGCCCAAATAGTTGTATTAAATATTAACTGACCAACTACCTTACTTATATTTTCTTTTTGCTTTTTAAAATTTACTGAGTCCAGACATTTTTGAGCTAACATAATCAAGCATTTACATTTTTGAAAAAGTCTTCAGAAACATCAGTTTGTCACTGACCCTTCACTGCAAGTGATTGCAATTTTATCCCCGTACAGTGAATTCCCATCAACAAAGTCAATATGTCCGTTTGCCACCTCTCCAGGATTTCCACAGTTCCTCCCTGAAAATAAGAACCATATGATCAGGTAGGGCTGGGCGATATGGCCTAAAACCAAAATCTCGATTTTTTTTTTTTTTCACACTGATGGACAATTCTTGATTTTAATCGATTTTTTTTCCTCTTAAAAAAAAAAGTAATTCAAATAAGTATTTCTTTATTAAAATAATAAAAACAAATAATGATACTTTAAAATAAAATTGTAGGGCTTTCTAAAATAAAATTTTTAAAATAAAAGGTTTTTACAGGTTCCTTGTGAGGAACACCAGCCTGTCTGCTGCCTCTGGCTTGATTCTCTGACATGTTCATTCCAACGTATGAAGACCGTCTGATCAGATGCCATGACACTGGAACATGATGCAGCTAACGTCATTTGCTTTTTCGTTGCGCTTTGACTGCAGATCTGCATCTCGCAGCGCTGCATTGCTGCCACTCAGCTGTGTGTTTCTGTTGCAGCGCCTACAAACTTTACAGACCACGCTGGTTTGCTCCACACCGTTGAAGCAAAACCATTTCCAAATAATTGATGTGATGAAATGACATTACTTTTTTTTTTTTTTAAGAAACGAGCTCTTCAGTGGAAGTGTTTGTTGCCATCTTGCTAGCATGTCTGACCTGCTGCTGAAAGCTTTGTGGCCGTGGCATCAATGAACATGACGATGATGGTTGATTGGTAAAGTTGGTGTCGTATCCACGTCCGCTGGCGGCAGACCTGCGGACACTCACTGACTCACGGAAAGTGTAAACAAGGCTTGTACATTTAACACGCACAAAACAGGAATGGACCTGATTGACGGAGAGTGACCCCCTGCCACATTTTCCCGTTAAAAATAGTTAGATATTAGTTGGGTTTTTTTTAAACTCGATTTTCCGATTCAGCCATTTCACACATCGTGCCAAAACGTAAAATCAAATTAATCGATTAAATCGATTTATCGCCCAGCCCTATGATCAGGTGTAAATGTATCCATTAAATATTACCTGGTAAAGTTATGCACATGTGACACACTGGTGGTTCACATAAATAAACACTGATATATAATAGGTAATCTGTATTGTTGTCATACTGGACAGCATAATGTTAATAATATTTTGGCTACTCCATATAAGTGATTGATGTGCACAAAATATTAAAAACACTCTTAAATATAATGCAGTCCAGTCAAACAACACAGATTCCAGTTTCAAAAATGACTAAATATCTGAATCTATATCTCTCTGACATAGTGTCAACAAAAAATAAAAATTATTAGTTTTATAAATCTAATATTTGTATTATAATGAACAGGTATTTCTAGCTTTCTGACTACTGAGTGCATTGCCTAGTTACCTCCACCAAGGAGGCTATGTTTTCATCTTTGTCTCATATCTCAAAAAGTAACAGATGGATTTTGATTAATTTTTGGATGGGCGGAACTTCAGTCAAGGGAGGAATGGTTAGATTTTGAGTTCTGTTTGAGATCTGTATTGAGATCCAGAAACAGATTTTTTTTTTACTTTTCTTTTTTAATCGCGAGATATGGCATGTCTTTTTTTTTTTGGTTTTTTGTCAAATTCAAGACAAGCCATCAACTACTTTAAAAACTTGTAGCTAACATTATGCTGATTTTGCAGCATGAAGCAGTTTTAACATATATATATATATATATGTACACACACACACACACACACAGGTGCATCTCAAAAAATTAGAATATCATGGAAAAGTTCAACATTTTTTGTCAGTTATTTCAGA
>VXCM01001103.1:0-115151 GCA_014773175.1 Lucifuga dentata
TTAGACTCTGTTAGGAAAAAACAGACTTTAGACTCTGTTAGAAAAAAAACAGACTTTAGACTCTGTCAGAAAAAAAAAACAGACTTTAGACTCTGTCAGGAAAAAAACAGACTTTAGACTCTGTTAGAAAAAAAACAGACTTTAGACTCTGTTAGAAAAAAAACAGACTTTAGACTCTGTTAGAAAAAAACAAAACAGACTTTAGACTCTGTTAGAAAAAAACAAAACAGACTTTAGACTGTCAGAAAAAAAAAAACAGACTTTAGACTCTGTTAGAAAAAAACAGACTTTAGACTGTGTTAGAAAAAAACAAAACAGACTTTAGACTCTGTCAGAAAAAAACAAAACAGACTTTAGACTCTGTCAGAAAAAAAAACAGACTTTAGACTGTCAGAAAAAAATAGACTTCAGATTCACTGTTAGGGGAAAAAAAAAAGTTTAGACTCACTCTCGGGGATGAAGGCTGTGATGAAGCAGGAGGCTCCAGCTAAAAAATTGGCGGTTGCGAAGGGAAGGCGTCGGCCGATGCGTTCAATGGTAAAGAGAATGAGTAAAGCAGCAGGGAACTCTACCAGGCCAGAGATGAGGAAGTCAACGTAGACATTTCCTCCCAGGATGCCCAGCCTCATGATCAGACCCTGATAGACCACAGCACTGGTGAACCTGATGGACACGTACAAAAAGTCTTCTAATCTTAAAAAAAATAAAAATAAATTGATAAAAGAAAACTCAAATACAACTATTTCTATTCATTATCTCTACTAAGGAGGGTTTTTTTTTTTTTTTTNTTTTTTTTTTTTTTTGAGGTTATCTCAAAATGTTCTTTAGAGAGTTTGGAAAGACAACTGGTGATTTGTTTTTAAAGCAGTTCTGCTTCCAATAACACCACCTTGTGGCCATTTAAAAAAGTTTTTTTTTTTTATTTGTAACTCCAGAACTATGAGGCCTTTTTCTCTTCCATTTTCAAAATTCCATTTTGATTTTTTTTTTTTTTTACAGAACTTTCTGCAAAATTCTTTGTCTTGACTTCATATAGTAAATAAGTTATTTATTGATATTCATACAATTTTGCTGTAACAGACAAGGCTTATTTCATATAAATTAACATAACCGTTGAACTCGTGCTTTTGCAACCAAATATGGATGATGACATGCACATAAATCCAGCAAAATGTTATGACATTTAGCCTATAGGTGGCACTTTTGCAACAAGATAAATTTAAATTGAGATCATGGTCATGTGATTGACTCAGAGTAACTTTTGTACATTTTGTCCTTGTGTGCAGTGATTCTGTAAAACTTTTATTTGGCTGATTGGCATTTTGGACAGTAGGTGGAGCGACCAGCAACCAGCATTGGTTTTGTTTTGCAGAAATGATATATGGTGTTTTTAGAAATAAGCTCTTAAAAATTGCACAATAACTTTGTCATTGTGGTGTTCCCTCCTTTGCATTAGAAGAACTAATTTTGGGAAACTAATTTCATGATAAATAAATTTTCCCAGTTTCGGTGCAGAGGTGTGTACATGTAGCTCTGAACTCACCAGTTGAAGCTGAGGATAAAAGTGTGTTTTCTCATTTTGGGAGTTCTGATCAGGTCCATGAAGGAAGCTGTGGTGGAGTCTGCATTATCGTCTCTCAGAGACTACAGAATCAAACAGAGTTATGTCCCTTATGAAAATGAGTGTTTCCTTAAACTTGAAATATAAATGAATAAACAATATTATGAGTAATATTGTTGCTGTTGTAAGTTGAGGGATGTTGTGCTTTTTGCTAATTTCAATCACTGCAGCAATTCATATTTTCCATCTTTCGCTGCTCTACCCACACCGGATCACAAGTCGGTGTTGTCCAGATCTTGATTGGCTTAGATAATTTACCTAATTTAGCCTTATCAGGTGTGGAAAGAGCAGGGAGACACAGAAAATATGCAGTGCTGTGAACAGGATTGAGAAGTGTTGCATGTGTTGAACATTGTCAAAGTTGCATAACTTGAGGCTCACACCTAGAGAAATGCATCCAGCAAGACAAACCCAACTTGTCGAATAGCTTCAGTTTTTGACTGGTCCCTATTTCTGTAATATTTACGTCACCATGTAACACAGTTAGATGCACGATGCAAGCTAGAAAGCGTTTGGAGGCATCTGCCATGTTGTGTTGTCAAGTCAGGGCTGCCACAATTTGGCCAGTTAGAACAGAGCTGGCTTTTTGGGATGGGGCAATTCCTAAAACAGCATGTTATCACTCAGTGTGCACAGCTGTGCTGCAGCAAGTATAGAGGTGAAGTAGATCAGTGTGTTTTATGCACCTGAAGTCATTGCAGATGTTTCAAAATAGATCCCTAAATGAAAATAAGTGGTTTCTCCATATCTCCATCCTTTAGACCTTATCCGGGCTTATGGAGTTCACGCTGGACATTCTGTATTATTTGCTGGACTTGCTGAGATTTTCTTGTCTTTAAGCTTGTTAAGCTGAGCAGTTGTCTGCGTTTGCTAAAGCAGCAGCTACCTCGATGTTCTTGGAGAGTTTCATCTTGTTCTCTTTGGCCATAGCCTCTGTGATCTTCACAGCTTTGGGCTTCTGGTTCTGGGAGAGAAGCCATCTCGGAGATTCTGGTATGAACCTAAAAGTCAGAATTTCCATGAAGCCATGAAACAAAAGTTGACTTTGTACTGGCATAAAAATACTTAGGATTTATTTATCTTGAGTGTGTTATCCTTGCTGGTTTTGGTTATTTTTTTATGAGTGAAGATGGTTGGATAAGTGAAGTGACTCTTGCTGTTGCTCATTGGGAAAACGTATAGAGAATAAAGAAAAGCATGTAAATCCAATCATCAAAGCAAATATGTTTTTTAAATTAAATCAAAGTTTTAATGTCGCACAAGTTATGAAGTAATTGAAACACAAATGACATTTTAAATGTTCAATTAAAATTAAACTCAAACACAAAAATCATACTTAAGTGGTATTTGCCCAAATGCAACAAATATTAAAGTTGCATTTTTTTTAACCTCATTTGTAGATCAAAATCCAATTTAAAAAAAAAAAAAAAAAAANAAAAAAAAAAAAAAAAAAGGCTGCAAAAGAGAGAATTTACTTAAACTAAAGCAGAAACAATTGATGAATTGATTAGTTAATCAACTGAAAATTAGTGGACAACAATTTAGAATATTTTAATAATTTATCAAGTGCAATTTCCAAACATTATCAGCTTTCAGGTTTTTTTAATGTGAGGATTTTTTTTTGAGTGAATGAGTGAAGTTTACTGTTATGTTGTTTGTTTGTCATTACACAAAAGGAAAAAAAAGGACAGTTTCTCACCAATAGTAAGACAGGAAGACGATGTAGGGGGCGGTAATGACGACCTGCAGCCAGCGCCAGTCAGTGATGAAGTAGGCGAGGAGAGGGAGGAAGAGGATTCCAACGCTGAAGAACATCTGGTAAAACACTCCCACTGTGCGTCTGTACTCCACACCCACTATCTCCGTGACTGAGGGAGCAAATGAAATTAGAGTTTAGCAATTAGAAATTAGAGTCATGACTGGAGAAAACGGTGATCTTTGGATGTTTTAGCATTTGTTTAGACTTGATCGTTGGATGGTGAAACTATTCGTCCTGATATGAACGCTTTGAGTGTGAAAGAGAAAAGGAGGTAAAAACGTGCGTTCTCCTTACGCAACACGTATCCAGCCACCCAGCCTCCTTTCACGCCAAACCCATAGAACGTTCTGAGTATGAGTAAAGACACGTAGTTTGGAGCCACGGCCACCAGCATCCCTGCAATCCCATTCAGCAGGTTGGACATCAGGAAGCTCATTTTCCTGCCGAACCTGAAGAGGAACAAATGAGACGTTGTCAGTACATGCATGATAAAACTTTGATTATACTCGGATTAAGGCATTAAATCGATTTTTTGTTTTCCTTCAAAACATATATATATATATACACACACACGCATGCACGCACACATAGTACATCTTAATTTGGCTGATAATTGGATACCATAAGTTTATTCAGAGTAACAATTGATTTATTGGGGTGTATAAAGGTTATAATCAGACTAATCCACATACATTTCCTGACCTGGCCAACTCTCCTCATACTCCAATTACATAATGCTATATGCATATTCGGCAAACCTCGGAATCTTATTAATTTTGTCCATGTGTACGTCTTCCTCACATCAAAGGACGATACCGGCCATTTTGCATTTTTGAGCCTAATATATTCAATTTTCATAGATTTTACGTTACTGACAATCATTTCCCAAAGGATAAAACCGTTTTTCAGCTTTCCTGATATTTTGCAAAATCTCTTAATCTTTTAAAATCAAATATTCAAGTGATACACCTTAAAAATCGATGTTTTGGCTGCTAATAGTAACCCAGCTTTATGAAGTCATGGTCGTTTAAATTTTTTGATAAACGCAGGTCTTCTTTTGAGACTATATTCCCCGGTAGAGACATATTAAAAGCTAAAATTACGTAACTTCTCAAAAAACCTGAATGCACATCTTATTGGTGATGATGGATTACCTATCCCAGGAACGTTTCAAGTATCAACAAGTTGATTTTAATATGTACCAGAATGAACTGAAACCAATGGAGGTCTGGAAGGTAGGAAAAAATATTTTTAATTTACCGTTCCCGTAGTATGCTTTGGGAAATGATTGTCAGTAACGCGATGTGTATGAAAATTGAATATATGAGGCTCAAACATGCAAAATGGCCTTTATGGTAATTTAATTAAAGTACCAACAAATAATAATTGGAGTATAGCGCGTGTGTAAACGTACATGATACTTCTCCCTGTCATACATTAGCTTTTCAAAATAGCTGATTTTTAGCCTAATTATCATCAGTCCACTGATCTTTTTGGTGCTTTAATTGATCTTTTAGTGTGAAGACAAATAATTTGTGTATTACTGAAGAGGGATTATGCAGTCTTTAATTTAGATGCTGATCTGACTGGAAATCATGGCTATGTTTGTACGCCAATTATTGAGCTGTGCTTTCAGTAAATAACAAACTCATTAATTTAATTTTATCTCCCCACTTATATTTTAAAGGTCAGATGCCTTTACCAGAGTACTGCTGTCAGAAAAATCTATAGTGTACCATGATGTAGTGATGTAGTGCTTCAAACTAAATATATTTTCACAATTTAATAAACACATTTCCAAATCAATATTTCTACTATGTAACAGACTCTGTAGTTAATGTTTTGCAAACAGGTTGAAATAATTTTTAATCCCTAATCAGCCACTAAAACCTGGAACTCATTAGATGGATGATTTTCCCAACATGGAAATGTTAGAGAATGATTCATTCGTTTAACTTGCGTCATACCAGCCAATAAGATACTACAATGAGTAACCAATCACAGCCTTACCTGTCAGCCAGATAGCCAATAGCGATGCTCCCAACCAGGAAGCCCACGTTGAGCGTGGCCTGGTACATGTCCACCAACCAGCTGTCCGAACACACCAGGTCAAACTGGGACCGACACACACACACACACACACACACACACACACACACACATAGTCAGTCATTTTCAAGAATTATGCTGGAATATTTAGTTGTTTAATTATTTTGTGACAGAGGCGATGTGTGGAGGATCATTTGCTGTAAATTTCATTCATTTATCTCAAATTGTTTTTGACTCAGAAGAGTACAAATGATTGATAAGTTCTGAGCTTGAAATAAAAGTAAGGGAGCAAGGGGAGAAACATTTTGTAGAAATTAATTCCTTAGATTTTTTTTTTTTTAATGTAAACTGCATTAAGAGTTACTCTTGGACAAATTAGGCCAATATTCAGAGATTATTGCCCATGTTTGTAACTTTGAACTATTTTACCAACCAAACAGTTTACCCAATTTGGCCTCCAAACTTTTTCACCTTTTTCCAAACATGAAAAAGGTTTTATGTGGTCTCTGTGTAACTGCAATAAAATCCCTGCAGGATTCAAGATTCAAGATACTTTATTTTCTGTCACATAGTAAGATAAATTTGTCTTTGACATGGCTCAGTCAAACCTAACAACAACAGTAGGGCAATAAAAGTACCACTTCTTCTTCTTCTTTTCCTTTCGGCTTTCCCTTCAGGGGTCACCACAGCGAATCATCTGCCTCCATCTAACCCTATCCTCTGCCTCCTCTTCTCTCACACCAACTAACTTCATGTCCTCTTTCACTACATCCATAAATCTCCTCTTTGGTCTTCCTCTAGGCCTCCTGCCTGGCAGTTCCAACCTCAGCATCCTTCTACCGATATGTTCACTATCCCTCCTCTGTACATGTCCAAACCATCTCAGTCTGGCCTCTCTGACTTTATCTCCAAAAAGGGCAATAAAAGTACCACAATAAAAAAAAAAAAAGAAGTTATAAGTGATTTAAGTACTTTAAACAGAGTAAATCAAGTGAAAACTGTTTCCTAAAACACAAAGTTTAAAAAATTAAAAAAGCAGGTAACAGACATGGTATGAACATTATGATAAGATGGTAGGATCATTGGCAGAAGTACGTGGAGTCAGGAAATTATGCAGATAAATAACTCCAGCGCATCTTAGTTAAGTTAGTCCTGGGTGAGGCTCAGAACTTATCAATCATCTGTTGCAAACTGGGAACAGTTACCAGAAAGGTGGCATGACCAGCAAAAACTTTTACAAACCCCTAAGTGTGAGGATGAATAGCTTCAGATCTCATGAATACTGAAATCTGCTCTCACCTCGGTAACAAAGGAGCGCCGTCCCTCGTAGTCGTACTCCCAGCCATCATCACACGCCGCCATGGGCGTCTGGTTGAAGTTCAGCTCGTTGGTGTTGCAGGTGAGAGCGCTGCTGTTCCAGTCTACCTCGTACCGCTCGCAGCTGCTGTGCTGCAGCAGCCCGGAGCTGTTGACCAACGGCGCCGTCAGCCTGCGACTGTCTGCGGGGCTCCAGCCGCACGCCTGCTGCTTCTCCACCACCGCGGAGTCCCGACACCAGTGATCTGGGGTGAAACCCTGGAACACGATACCCACGTACACACCGGCCCAGGGCATGGACACCAAACACATCAGGGCGAAGATACGCTTCTGGCAGTGGCCAAACTTCCCAGCTTCTTCCAAAATGTCGTCAAAGGTGGTCATGGTTGAGCTGGTGCTGATGGATGGGATTCCTGTCTGTCTGGATGCAGGATTTCTCTTGATTTACCGCTGTGTGTGCTGAGTCTCTCTCTCTGCCGTGTGGTCAGCAAAGCACAACGTCCTTTGGGTTTTTAACAGGCCGAGCAGGAGCAAAGGTCCACAGCACAAGTTGTTGCTCTACTGGCTGAGCAGTGGAGCATTAAAACACATTTTGCATCATGTTTTCAGACGTCAGACCAAGAGACACACGTGAATCTCGCAGAATTCCACCGTGGCCAGAACTGTCAGTTCTTCATTTGGCTCAGAGCTTCATTAACCAGCGGCGGAAGAATTGTTCAGATACTTTACTGCAGTAAAAGCAACAAAATAGAGCACTCGGAAAAACTCCAGCATGCATCACATAATTTTTCATCAGTCAAGCAGAAACATATATTTTCTACGTTATTAACTTTACACTTTGTTTGAAATTGTGCCCCCAAATCCACAGTCCTCACTCCTCCATGTTTGTCCTCAGATAGCAAACTTTCTGTTTACTTACTGCAGTGCTGCTTCTGTGAGTACAAAAAAAACCTAGATCTTCTGCCATTTTGAATTTTTTTTTTTTTCCCAGANTTTTTTTTTTTTTTAATATTCCTTAACATTTTGCTACAGCTGGCTGCCAAAGTTGAGCATGCCCCCTCCTCGCCTAGAAAATCCTTGGCGGAAACCTTCTTGTTGTTATATAATTACAATAAATCACAACATCAACAGCTGATTGCTTATTTATTCAAATAATGCATTTTTACATCAATATTTTCTTTAAATAGGAAAACAGGCAAAAAACTGAAAAATGAATAATAAGACAACATAACTTACACCGACTAAAACATAACAATGATCTCCCAAAGTACCGAATCTTCACAGAAATACTCTCGTGCTGTAACGCGACTTCATCAGTCATATTTCTTTACGCTGTTCAGCAGGACTTTGATCTAGTTTTACCTCAGTACAGGTGATAAAAGCACAGGAATGTCCTTTATATCTCCACAGGACAGAGATCATCATCATCATCATCAGCCACACAGACTTTGCTGCTTCATACAGCAGAAATAGACTTAAAGTGGCGATGAAAGACTTCAGATCATTAACGTGCTAAACAGGCCATCTGCTTCTCTGTCATTACCCCCAAAGTGCCTCTTTGCCCCAATTTCAAACAAAGTCTGAGGTCAGTCTGGGCCAGAAACTCCACACGCATCATGTCGGTTTGTTTTCTTGCACCGCAGGGATTCAGTCTGCAGCTGCTTCATGGGAACTTTGATATTTTCTCCTCCAAACACACCTTTTTGTTTTTTTTTTTTTTTNTTTTTTTTTTTTTTGTGGGAAAAAAAAAGTGTTTGAAAAGTGATGTGATGTACATTTGTGAATGTACGATAATTTATAAATCAGAACAGAGCAGCCAGTCTGAGCGTTCACAGCTGGACAGACCACGAGAGCGCCATCTATAGAAACCTCACGGACTTGATTTTCTTTCAGCTGGGCTTTTATTTTTATCAATAAATATGAAATGTTTCATCAGAATCCATTTTACTAATTATTGATTAGAAACCTGATCTGATGACATCATAAACGTATAGTATCAGCATGTTTGCTTTAAGGCTTTTGTGGATTTTTAATCCCATTTTTCTTAATTCAAATGGGATACTTGTTATATTTCAGTTTTTAATTCATAGTTTGTAAAGTTTAATAATTAAATTGTGGTGAACTTGTGGCTTTTGCTGTTTAAAGTTTAGTGTTATCTTTTATTTACTATTACTGTGATGTTTGATAACAATTTATCACATTTTTTTTTCCTCTCAAATCGATTGATATAAAACAAAAATCTGTATCAGACGTTAAAAGCCCAAACTGGTGATTTTACATGTCTGAGCTCAATAAGCACAACCTCTACTGCCAACCATTTTCTAAAATGTGGTATGATCCTTTAATGCCCATAAATTATCACTACAGTCTGTAAGTTTTCAGTATTACAGGTTCAAACCAGCAGCTCGGTTGATGTTATTCCACGCACATTTTAAGATAAATAAATAACATGATCAGGTCAGATTTTAGAACAACATGTAAACAAGGCTTCATTTATTAAATCAAAATAAATATTTTATCTGATTCTATTTTCTCGTGAGATATGATCAAATTTCTTTGAAAATCACGAAAAGATGTTTGAATAGTTGAAGCAGGATGTGGAAGTTTCATAATTATGTCACAAAACCAACTCATCACTTAGAATTACAGATGTTTTCACTGTTTTCAACTTACATTAAGTTAAATGTTTTGTCTCTTTGTAGGACAAGTGGCATCTTAGAAAAATTCCTGTTTGACAAAACCTGTGTACAAACCTTTACCCTGAACGGTAAGAAAACTTTTTTTTTTTTTTTTGATTGATTGATGAAGTGGAATTACCAGATTTAAACAATAACATGTATAATTAGATTCCTGTACAAGATTTTTCACTCCATGATCTGGATCTTTACTTTTAAACACTAATTTAATCTGCCAAATATCCCTTTTGTACCTTGCTCAATTTAATCAATGTACCTAATGTTAAAAAAAAAAAAAAAANTAAAAAAAAAAAAAAAAGAATAGTGCACTATTTTTGTGATCATAAATTATACAAATTACCAATAATCAACAGGCTGATTAATCCACTGAAGGAAATACGATTCACACCAAGTGTGGATCGTATCGTATTTCTCCACTCTGTGGAGAAACCACTCCACAGAGTGGTTTCTCTGAACTCCGGATCATTTACAGAGCAACAAAGATGCGATTCGAGCAACAGATAAATGCATGAATCTCATCTTACAAAAAGAATGTTTGTTTGCTGAAATACAGAAAATTACGATGGCATATTAGGGCCATATAAGACAGGAAAAAAAAGGAGGGGGGGCATTATTTTGAGTTTTTAAACTCACAAATTTTCCAGTTTTAAAAGTCAAGTCTGTATGCTTATAATAATTGGATGATTTTGCACTAAAGCACAAGTATGGTATAGTCTCAATGTGAGACGGTTTGATTCCTCTTTATTACTTTTCTGAATTTAAAAAGTGGCAAATTTGAGAGTTTTTAAAGTCAGAAAAATAATATCGCCTCACATTGTGACTATGCCTGCGGTACATGACCATATTAAATTATATTTTTCCATCGGATTTAGCAATAAAGAAATACTTGTGCTTTTAGTGCAAAATCATCAAATTATCATAAGCATATGGACTTTTAAAATTCATAAATTTGCCAGTTTAAGAACTCAAATTAATGTCCCCCTGGTTGTGTTTTTTTTTTTTTTTTTTTTTTTCCCGTCTTATATGCCATTGTAGAAAATGCTGCTAAGCATCAGTGTAAAGTGAAGAGGAATCCTCATGTTCTTTATAGCGGAAGGCAAAGTGCGGCCGTATCTGTTGTGTTTATCAGAAATAGTTTAAAGTTTTTGGTGATTTGTCATCCTGCTTGGTTCAAATCAAAATTATTCAATGATTGACTAGCTTGTGCATTAGTCGATTATGCTGAAGCTTTGTTGCCTTGTAATTGAACATCGCAAACCTAAAGGAACAAACTACAGAAATGCAGCAAATTGAGCATTTCTGCTATTAATGGGACAACGCTCAAATACTCGCTCATACTGTGATGGTTTCATTCAAATTACTACACGGCTCACTGTGCTGGTTTTGGTTTTTTTTGTTTTGTTTTTTAAAGGGATCATTTGGTTTTAACCAATTTCCACTTGGACCCAAACAGTATTGTATTTCTGTTGTAAAATATCCTAGATGATATTTTTCACCATAAATGAGGACAGTTGCTGGTAACAGAAAAGAAAACTGAATGAAACCAACTTGCTAATTTTACACCAGCCCAAAGTAAAGCTGTACAAGCTAATTTTATAAACCAGTTTACACTTGTTTTTTTAATATCTAAAATAAGCACAAATCTTTTTGGCAACATAGAAATTGAATATAAGGAGCTCCAACTAAAGACTGAATAATGAGGGAACACTGAAGTCTTCAGTTCGGAAAAAGAACGCAAACGTTCAGGAGGTAAAAACTATCAAATACTTCTTTTTTTTTTTGTTGGCTCTATTAATAACATCCTTTAGAATGCTGCTAGTTTGATTGGTAAGCTGGTAAAGATGTTGAATATAAGTAATTTGTCTATATTTGGCTGAAAAAAAAAAAAAAAGCATTTCAGCACTACAAAAAGTGGCTTTACTAAGGCTTATTTTTGACATGGCAACATCCACAATCACAGACCTGAATACCAAAACAGAGCCTATAACGTATGAGAATGTGCAAGTGAAAATACTTCATAACTTCCATACATCATCGCTTGTGAAATATGGCTTTGGTGGGGAGGAGACTTAAAAAAAAAAACAACGACGAGACCGGAAAGCTCATTGTGCCAAATAACTTTGAATCTCTGTTCCGATCAACCATTCAGTCATATTTAAGGCCGCCTCAGTCTTCCTCACTGCACAGAACAGAGAAACACGCAGTCAGCGGATTCAGACAACCATTACACCATTACATTAAAACAAACGTGAAGACGACGAACAAAAACGTCCATATTATAGAACATTGTTGTCTATCTAGTCTCTGATCAAAACAAAACCAAATCAATCTGTGGATGTAAACGTGATTCGTCACTGAGAAGGCATCACACTTTCTTTTCGAGGGGAAAGAAAGAGAAAGATCTGCTTTTGTAGCGTCTGTAAACAGCAGGAAAGACAAATGGCGTCTTCATTCCCTTTAGAAACGACAGGAGAAAACTCCTCCACCAAGTCCAACACAGATTCTTTAAAGCAGAACACTGGCCTTTTTTTGTTTTTGTGTTTTTTTAACCTGGACAACATTTTCCCTTTTATTTCTGCACTAACTTGGTCAAATTTGTAAATCATTAGAGAAGACAACAAAGTTCCAATGTGGTTCTAACGGATCAGAGCAAAACCGAGCGGAAAAGTAGAGAAACTGCAGTACGTATGCGTTGGAAGTTTTATGAGAGCTTTTTATGAGTATTTGATCTCTTGTATTTGTTTTTGTAATGATTACTGCTTAAAGTTTAATAGTAATTTGAATTTACTGGGCAACCTTAATAGCCTCTTAAAATCAAACGTCAGGGCTTCTTGCCAAAAACACTTAGGAAAAAACTAAATCTGCCAAAATATTAAGAGTTTTTACTCAAGCATTGATAACAGCCTAAAAAATTAATATCAATTCAGCTCTAATTATTCTGTCACATGTAAGACGTGTTTGCACTTTATTATCAGTTTATCAAATGACGTCTGGATTTAGCAGCTCGGAAACGGCTTAAATTCCACACCATCAGAGAAAGGAGATTTCTGGACTGATTTTTGTTCTATTACGTTGCATCGGGGAACTGCAGCATTTTAGAATTCCACGAAATGACAGAAGAATGCGGGAAAATGGGGTCCAGGTGGAAAATGGTCCGAGTAGCTATTTAAATATTCATCTATTAATAAATAACAAACCATGTTAAAGCGGTTCTGCTTGGACAGTCTGCAGCCGGACCAGACAGTCTGATCAGGCAGGAGAAGTCGAGGTGCTTCCCAGTAAAAAATCCCAAAGGAAGGAAAGATTTCTGCTTTTCAGCGTGTTGGTATTTCATCGTCGTCGTTGCTGTTACAGAGACATTCACCGAGAAAAAGTTCCCATCGGATGGAAACGGGAAAAGGAAGTGACCTCACACCCTGAGCAGGTCCTCGTCACTGTCGTCCTCATCCCGTTTCCTATTGGCTGCTTTGTTGCTGTCATGGTTAAAGCCTGAGGAGCGCGGTTTGCTGCTCTTTCTCTTCCTGTCTGACTCGTCCAAGAGGCCGACCAGGTCTTCATCGCTCTCCTCCTAAAATGAAGGATTAGGAGCTGAGATAATTTGACAGTAACACATGGAGCAAGCAGCGAAAAACTGAATAACTTCATCACGTCTTTTAAATCTCAGCACATTCTGATGTTTGTGATGATTAGAAATCAATCATGTCTGGAACTGTCTTTTTTTTTTTTTCTGGTTAGAATGTTCAGTCCAGCTCCTGATTCTGTCTTTTTTTTTCTTTTCATTATATTCCCTCCATACATGATGGAATTGTGTTTCAGCAGTGGCATTATTTTGGCAGATCCATGACTGAGAGACAAGACTCACCTGTAGGAAAACGCTACGCTGGACTGCGGCGTGTCCGGACGATTTGACCACGCGCACGCCGGGGACGCTCAGCACCTCGTCCTCGCTGTCGTCTTCCTGCTCGTCCAGCGAGAAGGAGCGCAGACCGTCTGTGTTCACCGACTTGGTGGTGATGTGGCCGTTGCTGTGGTTACTTTTGCCCCGGTGGGAGGATGCGGGAGGAGCGTCCATCTCCTCCATCAGCCATTCCATCTCCTCTTCACCGCCCTCTTCATCCATGTTAACCTGAGGATTCAAAGGCGAGTTATGCAAACGTCTAAGCTATGACACATCTGCACGTTAGTAAGACACGTCTTTGCGTTCAAGTCTTTAGTGACCCAAAAAAGGCTCCCAGTCTTTTGTCACATTTTCACAGCATGAACAAAATCTGTATTCCAGAATTTATGGATAAAATCCCAGTGATCATCACCAGAAGATCCTGAGAAGAACTTTGTGCATTTCATGCTCAACATTAATCTAATTCTTAATAATATTATGGGTTGGTGAAATCATTGTTTACAGCTTGTCATTCATTGTTAGATTTTTTTGAGGTTCTGTTCTGCTTTTACTTGCTGCAGAGGAGCATTTATGATTTTCACCAAAAATCTTAGCACAGCCTCCATAGTTATCTCCCAGAAAATAAAGAAACACACAAAGGACACTGGGGAAAAAAAAACAATTACAGAGATGCAGATTCACACACGACTAATACCACAAGCTGACCTCTGTACTTTTTTTTTTTTTTTTAATATGTAATTGCGGTGGAAGTTTTAATTTTACAATTAATAGCATCCTCAATTATTACAATTCACATGAGGTCCCCAGGTAATAGTCCCCTGTGTAAAAACTAAGAAGGATTCCATCATTTATCAGGTCAGCTTACCTTGGAGTATTTATAGGAGACCTGGTTTCCTCTCCTGCAGCAGCCGGCTACTTTCTGGATCACCAGCTCCCTGCAGGCAGAGACACAAAAAAGCACGAGAAAGATGCACATTATGTTTTCATAAACAAGATGAAAACTCTTCTCTTTTTTTGTTTTTTTTTTGGTTAAATTTCTTTTACAATTTTGTGAATTTGTAGGATGCTCCTCACCTCCTTTCTCTCTTGTGGAGCAAAAGTACCAGAAGACAGATGGTTAGAACCACCAATAGGAGGCTAAGCACCGCCCCCACTGCCTGGCTCCGCCCAGAAAGCCCCGAGGCCCCACCCTCAGCACTGGTATCATCATATGACTGAGTGTCAATGGTTCTGCAAGCAAAATAGGTTTGTTTTTATTGCTGTTTTAACTTTTTAAGGCTTTTCATGAGGATCAAAAGTAACGAATGGCTGCATCATTACGAATGCTGAAAACATCAAAGTCGACTTCAACTGTTACTAATTAATGAAATTCCAGATATTCCATTGGTATGATCAGTAGGACGTGTGTTTACTCACGTTAGTCCACACACAGCTTTAGTGTGCCACATGAACAGATACGTGCATTCATCCGTCTCCAGCATAAACTCGGGGATGCCGACGCCGGCGGACGGGTTGCAGTGGAACATGATGGTGGAGGAAACCGTCTTGCTTTTCTCCCGTCCGCACACGGACTCAGAGGACACCATCACGTCCAAGTTTCCTCCTGAAAGAAAAGAGTGTAAATCCACAAT
Organism: Lucifuga dentata; assembly: GCA_014773175.1. Classification (NCBI taxonomy): domain Eukaryota; kingdom Metazoa; phylum Chordata; class Actinopteri; order Ophidiiformes; family Bythitidae; genus Lucifuga; species Lucifuga dentata. The sequence continues at coordinate 14,972 of VXCM01001103.1, forward strand.
GGTTGTACAATCTAACGCTCGTTGATGAACCTTTAAGGACCATACTGGCCATTTTGCATGTTTGACCCTAACATATTAAATTTTCATACATGTAACGTTACTAACAATCATTTTGCAAAGGATAAAACCATATTTCAGCTTTCCTGATACTTTGCAAAATCTCTTAATCTTTCAAAATCAAATATTCAAGGGATACACCCACCTTAAAAATCGATGTTTCACCTGCTAATAGTTACGCAGCCTTATGAAGTCACAGTCATTTAAATTTTTCGATAAACGCAGGTCTTCTTTTGGGACTATATTCCCCAGTGGAGACATACATTTTTTCTGTGTAGTTGTGCAGTGGATCAGTCAGCAGGACAGATGTCCTGCCTACAACTGAATCTGACTGGACAGTCTACTCTGTGAAGCACACCACAACAGTGTATCTCCGAGAGACACAAAGTTGGAAAATAATTCTACAACCATTAAGTGTGTTGTTCTTGGATGTGAAAATTCTTACAGCATTACGATTTGGAAGAACTACATTTTCATACTTTTCCTACTAACTTCGAACAGCACAGGCTATGGTCCTTTAACTAACTGCAATCCAACATCCAGAGTATGGCGTCAGTACACGGGTGACTGTAATACAGTTGTTAGAGTTTGCAGCAATCATTTCACCGTTCAGATCACTCTGCGCTTTTTATTGTGCTTAAACACTAAAATTTCTCAACTCTGAAGTTGATTTTAATAGCATACCAGAATGAACTGAAACCAATGGTGGTCTGGAAGGTAGGAAAAGCATTTTTAATTCACTGTTCCAGTAGTATGCTTTGGGAAATGATTGTCAGTAACGTTACATGTATGAAAATTGAATATATTAGGCTCAAAGATGCAAAATGGATGGTATGGTCCTTTAAATGGACTGTTTGTTTGTGTTTGTACCTTTAATGTAGTACTTGGCTTTGCTGGAGGAGCCAATCTTGCGGCGGAAGTCTCCGTTGAGTTTGACCTGGCAGATGTTGGCACCAAAACAGCTGGACAGGGAGCTGTTGGTGATGCCAGACAGCTGGATGTGGTAGATGTAGCGGTCGCCGTTGGGGCGAAGGTCTCCGGACGCCTGATGATGGCTGAGAGGAGGAGGAGGAAGGTGAGAACCGAGGGAAACGGATTAATAAAAGAAGAAGAGAACAAGGTTTCTGGTTTCCAAATGTGCTTCCAGGATTATTGGTAGTAATTCTGATTACATGAGGACTTAAAGTTCAGAATTCGGTTAGAATTACTTTAACCTGGAGCAGAAAATATGTGGTTCCTTCACCAAATTTTTTGTTCTCGCCTCAAGTACGGTGAAATTATGAAAATTAGAACAAGTGACGTCTCCATCTATCAGAGACGATGTTTGAATCTCTGATGTGTATTGTTTTATTTTTTAAAACTTGTTTCATCATTTTTTTAATCCTCAACACTAAACAGCAAAAGTCAGGTTTCAAGACTTCTGAAGAAGATGGGAAACGACACGAAACTGGTGTTAGATATTAACATAAAAATTAAGATGACAAATGATGCGTCTGTCACAGTATAAACATCATTTTCTCTAACTTCATAATCTTCAAGGTACAGGATGTTCAATGGGAATGCGAGCAAGGAACCACATAGGTGTCACGCTGGATAGATCAATGAAAAGCAGTTCCTCACTTAGTTAAAAAATTTAGGTCACAAAAATCCCTCGTTATGTATCCATTTCTGCTTTTATTCAACATATTTGTAAAATAGGCTCTCTCTCTGTGTTTGTGTGTGTGTTACCTGAAGTATAGCGCCCCCAGGCTCAGACTGGCTCCCGTGTCAGGAACCTGTATCGTCCCATTTACAATCTCCACCTCACGCTGCTTTACCGCACACGCTGCACGAGTCTCCCAGCCAATCAGAAACTCGCATGCTGCGTCATCAATACTACACACACAGGGAAACAAATGAAACAGGAAATTCTTTAACACGGCTGCACATTTTACATTTCAGAAAGCCAAATTTAATACTGCAAAGACCAATTTATTGATTTAGTTATAAATATTAAACAACACGTAAACACTGAGGTGCAATATAAGAAATCTGCAATAAAACAAAGAAGGACATTCAATTGTGACTCAAATGCATTCAAGCCTTTAGTGTTTTGTTTTTTTTACATGGCATCTGTCTGAAGTTGGGCACGCCAACCGTTTGATAATACACTCCTGCTGACGCTGAACAGATAAACTTTAACTCTGATGAAGAACAGTGTTTTCTGCCATTAACTCCCAGTTATGCATCCCGACACTGAGTCAATGAATTCTGCTGTGCGTCACGTGTAGAAGCTCTGCAGCCTGCCACATATGTGGCAATGAAGCAACATTTCAACATGATCAAAATCAATCTTCTGTTTTGTTCAATTTGTCTTTTCATCAGTCCCTTAAAGGACCGTACCAGCAATCGTGCATGTTTGAGCCTAATATTTTCAATTTTCATACACGTAAGGTTACTGACACTCATTTCCCAAAGGATAAAACCGTATTTCAGCTTTCCTGATATTTTGCAAAATCTCTTAATCCTTCAAAATCATATATTCAAGTGATATACCCACCTTAAAAATCAATGTTTCACCTGCTAATAGTTACACAGCCTTATGAAGTCACAGTTATTAAAATTTTTCAATAAACGCAGGTCTTCTTTAGGGACTATATTCCTCAGTGGAGACATACATTCACTCCATGCTTTTTATTGCACTTAAACGCTAAAATTATGTAACTTCAAAAACACCTGAATACACGTCTTGTTGGTGATGATGGATTACTTATCCCAAGAATGTTTCAAGTATCAACAAGTTGATTTTAATAGCAGAATGAACTGAAACCAATGGAGGTCTGGAAGGTAGGAAAAACATTTTTAATTCACCGTTCCAGTAGTATGCTTTGGGAAATGATTGTCAGTAACGTTACATGTATGAAAACTGAATATAATAGGCTCAAACATGCAAAATGGACTGTATGGTCCTTTAAGTCCTGACTGAAGTCAGATGGGTGATTTATCATTTAAAATTCCAGAAGAAACTGGTTCCACTGAGAAAAAAGTGCTTCTGTTTTCGTTCCATTGTGACATTTTATCCTGTAATCCAACATCTATAACCTCATTTGGTATATTATTCAATATATTCAATTAATATTTTATATTCATACCTAAAACCCAGTTGCTTTTTCCCCTAATGTCTGTTTTCATGCTGATAGTATAAATTCATAATCATGTTTTAAGTTCTTTATAATTTAATTATGTTGTTTCTTCCATGGTCTTATTTTCATCTTAAGGTCTTTCTTAAAACTTTGGCAGTGCTTTAATATGCAAAAACTACATCGATCCACATCTACTCTACTGCTGCAGCACCACTGTGCACACTAAATGAAAAGAAAAGAGTCCATTTTAGGCACTGTCTTTTTTTAAGCCCCCCNAAAAAAAAAAAAAAAAAAAAAAAAAAAAAAAGCCTTCTCTCTTCACTAGCCTTCATGGGGTTTTTAACTAGCGGTGTAAACAGGCTAATAAATGCTGAAGTAAACATATTACTTAAGTAAAGAACTAATCAAAAAATGAAACTTTCAGGGCAGTTATGGTTAGTATGAACCTTAACTCACATGTGCTGTTGTTCATACATCACTCACATTATGAACTTCATAAAAAGAAGAAGATGCTGCATCTCATCCTGCAGATATAACATTTGCTAAATAACTATTGCATTTGGCTGTGTTTGAGCACAATCCTGCAAAATCTTATTCTCCTGCTAGCAAGGAAACAAATATGGGGGAAAAAAAAGGCAGATGGGGTTAACGTTTTACGAAAACTCAGCAATCCCACTGAGGTTTATGATACCTGATGAGTGTCGGGTGTCCCATTGTGGAGCCACAGCTGAGCTGGATCACAGTCTCTGCCTTCAGGCCATTAGCACAGACGTCATCTCCCATTGAATAATTAACAAAGATCTTTCCATCTGCAGATCAAAGAATGAAGTTTGAGACTGTGACTGTGAATATTAAACTTCTGCAAAGCTCAAAAACAAAAATGCAATTGTGAGAGTCTGTAAGAGAGAGAAGCAGCAGGAAAGTAGCCTTACAGTCAATATTATATACTGATTATAGATTATTTAGCTGAAAGTTAAAGTTTGTAGTTAATTTGTAACTGAGGTTGTTGTGGAACCAGAGCAGTCAAATATCTAGTGAGTTTTTTTTTTTTTTTAGTTTTTTTTCCAATATAAATACTCATTAATCAAACCCACTCTGCTAAATAAAAACACATTTTAAAGAAGCCATTTCACTTCTAAAATCTCCAGTAGTTGGATTGTTGTAGCTGTTCAGCAGAAAAAATAAAAATTGTAAATTGAAAGCTCAATAAGATCCATCAGGTCAGTGTTGTAGATGATGGAGTTTAGCATTTTTGGGACATTTCTACTGTTAACTTTATCATTGTGCTTAATTGGAGGATTTCCTGTCTTGTGTTATAAAAGCTGCTGTAATCATGAGGAAAACTTTGGGGAAAATGTGCTAAAAATCTGATCAACTCTAGTGGTAAGAAATCTAAACATCAGATATTAGGAGCTTTTAACAGAGATGTCAAAGTCCCGTCCACTAAACTCTACAGGTAAAATGACGCAGAGGAACATTTGATTTCATTACGCACCGGTGTAACTCATCCTCTGAGTGTAAACCCGGCCCAGGGTTTGAGTCTTCCCTTCTGCTAAATGTCGGCACACAGATGCTCCGTCTGGACAACCTGGTGATCCACCACGGATGCTCTGACACAGGTTGATGTAATATCTGAAGACATAAAAAAAAAAAAAAATGCATTCCATGTCCCAGGAGATCCAGACACAAGTAACAGGACTTTCAGAATACATTTAATGTCCAATTTACAACTGAACAACTTACGAATCTCCTCTGTTGCTGAACTTCCACGGCTCCGTGAGTGAGGACAGGGATCGGAGGTTGAAGGTCTGATGCTGGCTGACCAGCTTACACTCCATCTTCCTTGGGGGACAAACGGCATCGGTCCGCCACTGGAAAGTAGTCGAACAGCCTCCAGTTTCAGAGAGCAACTGCGGGGCACCGTGTCCTGCAGACTGGTCGCAGGTAAACCATATGGAGGACTGACGGGTACCAGATACTGTGGGAGAGCAAGAAGAAAGCAGAAAGGGAGAAATTTACAATTCAGCACAATAAGAATGAAGTTTTGTGATCCAGAAGCTATAATCCACCAGAGGAAGTAACAACTAAAGCAGCTGATGGTCTAGAGTTGGGAGGTAATGGTCCAAACTAGGTTTTTAGATTGAGTGTTTTTTTTTCCCTGATCTCCTCTTACACACCTGAATGCACCATCAACAGTTTTCAGAACGGTCCCTGCTCTCAACTGCTTTGCCAAACAGTAATCTAATGTAAATCTGACAAAACCTACATAAAGCATAAAGTGATTTTAATGCCATATTGAAATTAAAGGGGAGTACTAAACAGATTTCTGTGCTCCTAATTTTATTTTTGGGTTTGTTTTCAAACTTTTGCAATACTTTAATGAGCTTAAAACACATTGATCCAGCCTTGTCACCCTTGCTGCAACATAGCTGGGCACACTGAGTGAAAACCTCCTGAAAAGCCTGCTCTGTTCTGATTGGCCTCTTTGTCAGGCCACACCCATGAGCTGTGAAACATAGATGCTAGCTGTGGTTCTTGCACGTGGTGGGTGTGTCTAATTGTGTGTAGGTGGTTATATTTGAGCGTGTTAACACATCTGTAAACTTAAAAGTAAATCTCTTCTTGCGTCCATAAAATACTACAAGTCTAGCATCAACGTTTCAACAGGTGATCTGTGTGTACACAGTGAGTCATTTTCACAATAAATAAATTTGTGATTGCCATATCAATTTTCTGTCTGTTCATATCGCTGATCTTGCCTGACAAAAATCTACCCTTTTGTTACCTGCGACGCAGAATCCCCACTTCCTATCAGAGTCATAGTTGGCGGTGGTCGCGCACCACTTCCTGCCGTCTGTCCGTCCCTCTGTGGTGCACTCTGTGTACGACTTACTCAGGAATGTGAAGGGGAAGACGCACGCCTCTCCCTCACTTGTCACTAGAACACACAGACCCAAACAGCATTTTACTCTGAAAAAAAATTCTGATCTTATCCAATAATCATGATCTATTATGCTCTAAAAATTGAAATTCCCATAAGTAGTTTTTCATAAGGGGAAGTAATATAGAGTAATTTTAAAAAATGAACAAACTGGCAAAGTGTGGCCATAATTTAACTAAAATGAAGTAAAGCGTAATAATATGTGCATGCATTAATAAATTAAAAGAAATTCATAACATGGTCACATTATCCTTTTTTTCCTCAGATATCATATGCCAGGCTCCATAAAAATGGATCTGAAGCTTTTTTTAAATATAAAATCAGATTTCCTCCTTTGTGCCTTCACAACCTAGAGGCTTTCCTTCTTGAATAAAGCTCCACTGTTTCACAGATCTGTTAAGATATTAGAATGATCCTTGACCTGAGTGTCTTCAGGATATTCAGGTTAAATGTAGGAGACTTACCTGGTGGACATGGATCTCCTCCACCGTACTGCATCAGCACGGCCTGCTCTCCGTGTTTGAAGTCCATTGTCATGGCTTTGGTGATGCCAAATGATGATGCTGATTTTTCTGATCCTGAACCAGACACGCGGCAGACGGCGCTCTTCTTACAAGCCGGTTCAGCCACTGAGCCGCAAACATTGATCTGATAGTTGTTTGAGCCAACAGGTACCTAGTACCGAAAATAAAACCTGATTAACTGGATTTAAAAAAATATTTAGGTTATTAATGAAAATTGATTCTCAAATGATGACACAATTAAACATGAAATCTATTTCAGTAAAACTTTTTTTTTGTGATTTTTCATCTTTTGCAAGTGTTTCCATTCCATTTCATTTCATTCATTTCCCCCTGTAACTTCAAATTTTCAGGGGCTGCAGCTCACCTGGATTTCACCAGAGAGGACCGACAGGTCAAAGGTGAACTGGAGTTGGGAATCTGTGAGATTGCAGCCGCTGGACTGGGTGGCATCTGAACAAACCAAAGGTGTCGCCCACTCAAAGATGAAGATGCAGCCCTGCTGCCTCAGCATTTGAGGAGAGCCCTAAATATCATAAAGGTACAGACAGCACAGACATTACAGGTGTGTTTTAATTATACATACAGTTAGATCAGCGTTACTTTTTCAAAAAGATACTAAAGATATTTCAGACATGGTCTATTCATTTTTCTAATATGATGCAGTTTGGCTGTTTATTGATTTAAGCTGTAATAATGTGATCAATACTGCAGTGACTGTCTATTTGAAGTAATAACCTGAAGGGACAGTCTGATTTGATTCATATTACATGGCACGATTAGACATCTAAGCACAGAAAAACGCTGGGAGTACTCCTCCTCTTCCTCCAAACATCCCGTTCTGTGACAGATTATTTTGTAAATCATGTCCAGACAGTTCTCAGAATCAGGATTCTACAATTAACAGATGAAATGAGCAGAAATACGACAGAATCAGCACTTGATCCTCTAAATCATGAAGTCTGCCTCGAGCTCCTCAGTTTGTTCTGTTTGAGCCAATCTCAATTTTAAGCAACATGTTGGATTTTAACAGAGATGTTTATAATCGGCAACTGTGACGAATCCAGATGAATTCAACAACTCCAATATGTCTTACAAGATGTAAAACCAAAACGAAGACACAGAAGGATTTTAAGATTTTGATGCTTATTTTTAATATATGTCTCTTTACAGGTGATTATGTCCAATTTATATAACATATTTTGAATTGAGACCCAGTAATACAGTACGATCTGTTGTATTTGTAATGAAAGTGAGACTGACCAGCTCCAGGCCTCTCTGGCAGGTGAAAATGATGGTGGATGTGTAGTTCTGTGTCAAATTAGTCAGGCACTGGGTGGAGCTGTAGTAGGTGATTGACACCTCATTAGTTTCTTTGTTGATCTGAGGACCGGTGGTCATTCGCCCGATGTCCTGAAAAAGAGAAAGAATGAAAGAGATATAAGGATGAGGAAGGAAAAAAGATAAAACATGAAGAGACTGAGACAGAACAAGAAAAATCACATCCAAAAAGCAAAGATGGAGAAGAAAAGGAATATGAACCATTAATCCTAAAAACCATTTTTGACCAAAATAATGTTTGCCAGAATTAATTTTTGCCTCGACGTTTACACAACAAATCTGAGAGGAAACTCGTCCTGATTGGATAACAAATTCTCCAATGCACTTACACACCACAGAGTTTATTTTATGACTTACATTTTTTAAAATGACTTCAAAGATACATAATTTAAAAAAAAAAAAAAAAAAANAAAAAAAAAAAAAAAAAAAAGCATTTTGTGCCTCAAAAGTGATAGGCAGTATTTTTACCAAATTAATGTCTAATTGTTTTAAAATGTAATATTTTGGTTGAGTTACTTTTGTGCCACAAAATAATGCTGCTTTGTCTTGTTATTTATGGTGATACCTTTTTCTGTCTTTGGATCAGTGAAACTTCTTGTTATCCTGTCTGATAGAAGGGGAGAGTGTGTGTGTGTGTGTGTGTGTGTCTCTCTCTCACCACAGGTGGTNCCTGTCTGATAGAAGGGGAGAGTGTGTGTGTGTGTGTGTGTGTGTCTCTCTCTCACCACAGGTGGTCCCTTGTCAGGGTCCATACAGACGGCAGCACCAGATGGGCAGGTCACTTCAGGAATGGGGTTTAGAGGCTGACAGATGTTGATGTAGAAATCTGGAGATCCGTCTTTTTGGTCCAAATCTTCATCTGATAAGAAAAAAAATAATAATTCTACAGAATCCTCATATGTGAGCCACTGAAAACCTACAAACCTGATGCCTTAATCAGAGAATGGCTATATGGTGTGAACATAGCTAACAAACAACGTCTAATAACTGTATTCAAGCCGTTGCAATATTTTAAAGGCCTTATATTAATTTATCTTTGAATCAACACCCAAAGGAACATGAGTCGAATTCCCAGCCACCATCATGAAGACGGTGAGAGAAAAGTAGGATGTGCCGAGTAGCAAACGAGCGTTAAAGACTCAATATGCTTCAAACAAAGAGCTGGTCAGATTGTCTGATGGTGTCTGAAACCGTTGTTCCGACTGGAATTTTGCTAGGAAAAATCTGTAAACTTTTCGAAACGTGCAAACCAACAGTCACGCCCACTTTATGCAGTCACTGGTCAGGTGTGCTGAGGTGTGAAAATATTTAGGGATTTTATCTCCTGCTTTCTTTTTTTTTTCTTCAAATTACTACATTAGTCACACTTATAACCCTGTGCTACACCATGAATGCCTTTAAAAGTGAAAGTGTGTGCCATTATCTCCGTTTATATGACTCATTAAACAACCCCTCCCCTCTCCATGATGGCAGGCTTTTCACCCCACATTCGAATGTGGGCAAAAAGAGAAACATGAAGGCACAGCTGGACTCCATGTTACATGATTTAGTTGTTCTGAAACACACTGAGGTTGTGTAATGTGAAACCTCGAGCTACTGACCTTCAGCAGTGTAATAGCCGCTGGCATGAATCAGAGGAGTCAGGTCAATGAGAGCAGAGCCGTTCTGCACCGAACACTTTACCTGAAAGATTAAATAAAAAAAAGGAAGAAGATCAGTGGCTCGGACATTTCGATTCAGTTTATTAATCACAGCAGTCTCATATTTATTTCTTAGCNAAAAAAAAGGAAGAAGATCAGTGGCTCGGACATTTCGATTCAGTTTATTAATCACAGCAGTCTCATATTTATTTCTTAGCTGGGTTTGGATGACTTTCTGTAGCCACAAGTTTTTCAAAATCTGAATACACCAAATGAGGCCATGCAGATAAGAGTGACGCTTCACACTGAAAAACACACTTACAGGCTGTTCACAGACTAGTGGGGTGTGGAAAGAGAAGAAGTGTGTGCAGGTCTCAGTGTTTGAGTCGATGAGGACCGGCTCAGGAGGGGCGGAGCTCATGGCGGGAGGCCTACAGAAACAAATTATAAGACTCAAACTGTTCAGAAATAAAAAGCTGCGTATTTCAAAGTATGGAGACAAATACAACACTGATGCTGATTTGATGAGGCTGATTGATAAGTTCTGAGCTTGATGCATGATATGATTCCTCTGGTGTTTTCGCATGTCAGTTGTATTCATTTGAGCTCAGTCCTTATTTATGATTTTCAGAGGTAACCACAAACCAAACCAACATGCAGCGATTATGGACTTGCTGGCTACTATCTATGACTGTGGCTTTGAACTAGTTCAGCATCCATCCTACTTACCTGATTCAACCCCATTGGACTTTTAACTCTTTCCAAATATGAAAATGATGATAGCTAGAACTGCAAGATTTTATTGGACAGCCAGCAAAAACAACTTATATGATATTATGATAAAATCTCTCCAGAATCATTGGCAGACTACGTTAAAAAATTAATAACTGCAACATCTCTTGTGTTAGAGCTTTCAATGCTGGGCTCAGAATTTATCAATCAACCTGGGAGAAAATTCTTCAGTGCCCTGGAATACCAATTAGCTGCATCCCATGTGAAGGTATAAAAAAAGTAAAAAATGACTTTTTATTTTATTAAAAAAAAGTGAAAATCACTGAGAATTTTTTTTTTGTGTCAAAATTAGTTTAAAAAAAAAAGTCTTTCAGATACTGTCCATTCCTGTAAAATTTAACCTCAAAGAAGATATTGACTGTTATCAAATGATATAAGACCTATAAGTTTGAACAAAGCTATAGGCATCAGGTGGAGATGTGATGATTCTACATCCTTTTAGGAAGAACTGGATTCTAGACTTTCTGATGGTATTGAGTGGACAGGCTTAGATTTGGATCATTTCATACTGAGTTTGATTGTTTGATACCATGACAACAACACACTGTTCCTTGTAAAAAAAAAAAAAACGCTTAAAAAAAAGTAAAGAAGGAATGAAGGGGAGGAAGAACCTGCAGATGAAGCTGATGATGGTGTTGTGTTTGAGGGTGGAGTTTGCTGCACAGGCATCGCCTCCTTCATAGTTCAGCTCCAGTACATGATCCTTATAGGAGAGCTTCCTGCTCACCTGACCACCACTTATCGCGCTGCCGCCGTCCTTAATACACACGCCTGTAGTACATGCGAACACACAGCACGTCAGCACGCATACATATACAAGCAATGCCATAATTATACTAGCTCTAATCATTTCTACCAATATGTTTACACGCTAAGCTACACTATTATTTGTCTGTACTGTGATTAAGGGAAATTATATTATTTATATTGACTGACTATAGATAATCTGTAAAAATAAAAAAACATTCAATTTCTTTTCATAACTTGATTCTAAAAAAATATTTCTCATTTGATGAATTTTTGATCGAGTTCTTCACATTCGCACTGTAATCAACAAATAAGGCCTCAAACAATAAAATTCAACAAAAACGTAATGGCAAAATGACTTTAAACTCCAGAGGTTAAAGTCATTTTGTGGTGTGCAGCAGTAAAACATGAATGTACTTTTAATACTCATAATATCTAGAAAGTCTTTGCCTTCCTGAATTTGAACACTGCTGCAGTTTAACCAGCATAATATTGATAATGATAATAATATTGTGAAAGGCAGAGAAAAATATGATACAAACATGCTTCTATGACACATGAATCTGTGCATTCTGAGGTTATAATTCAGAATTATTTAAATTATAAATTATATATTATAAATTATAATTATAAAGATTGTTGTTTTCATTGTAGCTGATGATTTATTTTACTACAGCCCTGGTAAAGGAGCCATCAATAACTGGAGAAGTGCAGGATTTTCAGAAGTCACATAATGTTTCACCGGCTGCTGTTTGCAGTTCCCGTTACATAAACCGCCTGCAGGTCTAAACCGAGACTAATCAGTAACCAGCACACAATGTGCCTGGAAAAAAAACCCAATGACCACTATTATGTTATGGGGAGAAAATCTGGTTCAGGATGACCAATCAGAGTCAAGGAAAAAGAGGAAAAGTGTTTTTTTTTTTTTTTNTTTTTTTTTTTTTTGGCAGAGCTTTGAATTTCAGCACGAGCATTCAAATCTGAATACATGTTACTGTTTTATTCCATGGGCTTCCAGTTGTCATAATGATGCTTTTGGGTTGGATGTTTGTTTTTTTTTTTCAAAACAAATAATATTTTTTCTATTCTTTTCTTTACTATAAAAGTTCACGTACAAATACAGGAATTAAAAAGAGGAATTTGGTGCTCATTCTCCAGTCTTTTCTGATTCTAAATGGTCATTTCATTCATCTGCTGCTATAAGACTGCCTCTGATTGGTCCAAAGTTGCTGTAAATCAATGCAGCATTCAGTTTACGCTTTGTAGGTTTGAGCTTCTAAGTATTTATGGTGAAAAATTACCAAAAATATGCACAAACTCGACAGCTATCCAAACAATGATGCATTCAGATGTGCAATTTTTACCCTGAATGCAGACGCTGACATCTCAGCTTTCACTTGGTGTTAGAAACGTAAGCTTGAGCTCCGAGTCTGCGGATTAGTCATTTTTAACAACTGTTTCCTCAAGAAATATGTCAAAACAAAACCACTCACTATAATGACTTGATGACAGAGGTGTGTCATCTTAAACCAAAAAGTATAAGAGCTGGACTACAGAAAGATGTCTGGATCTGTCACGCTGCTGCCCTCTACTGGTCATTAAAGCTGAGTTCATGTCTGATCTTTCAAATGAAGCAATAAACCTATCTTATTTCCTTTTATTAATGTTTAGCATCCAGCTGTTAGGCTAAATAACTGAGCATCCCAAAGATGAGCTGAAGACTAAACTAGAGGAAGAGGAACGTACCGGTTCCACTGCCGCATCCAGCTTTGGTCACTTCTCCACAGATGTTGAGGCGGAACATCTTCCTGTGGTTCTTATGATCGTACGCCGTGTAACCTCCCTCTTTTGCCAGAGAGTTCAGGTCAAACAGATGCCCTGAAGATGGAAAATTTTACATGAAACGCCTTCAAAGGGCCATTTTAGAGAAATGCAAATGTTTCTATTTCTGTGAACATGAAGGTTTACCAAAAGGCAAAAAAGAGAAAGGAGCTCAGACTTAAAAAAAAAAAAAAGAAAAAAAAAGTTAACCAGCTTTCCATTTTTGTTTCCTAAAATTAAAAAAAATTTACTAAAACTACTAGTTTAAAAACTTTAGTAAGTTTAACAGTAATAGTACTACTACTACTAAGACTAATAATAGTGGCATTTATCATAGCCACTCTTATGCTTCTATCCAGATCATAGACTGCAAATTGCAAGCATTGTTAATGTAATGATGCTAAAAAGTGTTCAGATGGTCTGAGTTTGTGTGTGATAGGTGTGTGTACCTGTATATGAGTGTATATGACCTGCATGTGTGTGCACGTGTGTGCATGCACATTTGTCAGGATATGTATATCTGTGTAAAGACAGAGATATAAAGACAGCGTGGAGACAACCCATGCAGTTAGCGTGTCTGACCCGTGGCGGGGTTTGTGACCCTGCAGTCGTCGTGCTGGTTGATGTTGAAAGGGCAGGCGGCAGCCGTTAACCACAGGAAGGTGTACAAGCAGTCCTCGATGGCAGAAATCAGGGTGGGCCGCGAGTCCTGGATCGGGGCCAAAGCACAAAAACAGAGATTAAAATAAAAAGCAGACTAATACTCTTAAATATAATCCAACATATAATCTAGCTGCAAAGAGACTCTAGATGATGCTGTTTCTGATTTGCCATTCCAGAGTTAAGATCTTATCATGGGAGTTTGTGAGCAGCTTCCATACGATTATACAAATGCCAACATTAAAGGAGGACTGTGTTTGTGGCTGAGAAAACTGATTACTGACTCTTATGACATCACAACGGTCACTTCATGTTGCTGCTGAAGGCTACAAACCATTTCTCAAACTTCAAGGAGTGGCTTTAATTTTCAAATTTGTAGCCTTCAATACCAACACAAAGCAGTCCTTGTGATGTCATAAATAACCCTTGTGATGTCATAAGGTTCACTTGCTTAACTTTCTACAGCCAAAAAAAAAAAGCCTTCACAAAGTTGTGTTCACATGCTGAACAAAATATGGCACATCAGAAACAGTGCCATCTAGACTCTTTCTGGTTCCACGTATAATCCAATCAAATTAACTAAAATAACGTATAATCCAACCACACCAATTTAAATCTATAATCTGTGCAACCTATCTCTCACCACTTTGTCTTTGTCACACTTAAAGCGGATGATGCTGCTCTTATTCCGGCTCCCGTCAGGACAGGCCTGGCCGCTGCTGTACTGAAGCTTCAGGGCGCTTCGGTCCCAGGTTGGACCGGATGTCACTTCCCCCAGACTCACATATTTGTCTCCAGCCTTCAGGCAGGACGCCGCGCTCGATGGACATTTCCAAGAAACTGTTGCAAGGGAAGCAGAGACTCGCTTTGGATTTTCATTGGATATTTTGTAAGGATGCACACAAAATATGCTGATATTATCCTTTGGTAGAAAATGTGGAAATAATAATGTATATGCGTTGACTGACCTCCCTGCTGCACCAGCGACCTGCAGACGTTGATGTAAAAACGCTGCTCTGTGTCACTGGTAGAGGGCTCCACCTCCCAGTTCCTGCTGTCCATGGCCAGAGGTGAAAGGTCATACGAGTGACCCTGGCCATCACTGTGAACAGAGAACACACAGTGTGACATACAGAATGTGAAAGCCAATATCACACATTTTCAAGGCCTGTCCAGGTTCAGAACAGCTGCTGACTTTGATAGAATAACTGAACCGCTGCTGTTAATATTATTAAAAGAAGAAATTAATAATTAGGGGTGGACAGTATTGGAATTTTAATGATATCCAATACAGTATATGTTTCATTCACTCCATGTAGGTTCCACCATTGGATTCTACTGTAGCTATAGTCGGCATTATATCCTGATTTCTAACTAAAAAAGTATCTGCCGTCTCTCAAGGACAGGATTTTTTTAGCCTTTATTTTGACTTTTTTTTTAACCAACAGGAGGAATCCTTTATCACTTTATAGTAAGATACTCATTGTCCAAGTCTTCTCTCAATGAAAAGAAGTTTCTGTAAATGTAAAAAGTGGGAATTCTGCTCCCTTCAGTCATCACCAAAGCTTTAGAAAGCACAGAAAGTTGTAGATTAAATTTAAAAAACTTTAAACTGTCTAGGTTTTGTCACACTTAAAGAGAGCTATCCTATTATGGCTAAAATAAAAGATAACACACTTCTCCCTTTGTATTTAACAGATTATTCCCAAATCAAATCGGGTGTAGCTTTAATCTTGGCTGTGATATCAACACGCATTTTCAAACCTGTTACGAATAAGCTAATAGAATATATTTTACATCTCTGTAAGTATAACAAATCAGTTGTCAAATCAATGTTGCTATTAACTGTTGCTGGTAACAACAAAATGATGCTAATATTTGCAGAAATCTTTTTAGAATATTGCTAGTGATGCTACGTACTGCCAGCTAACTTGTTTAGATCTAAAAAAAATAGTTATAAAAGCATAACTTTAAGTGTACAATTGCACTTTAAGGAGAAACAGAAAGACAAATGGGTGTAGAAAGACAGTAAAACATAAAAGGAGAGAGAGAAGATGTAGATGAGGGAGTGGAGGCGTGTTACTTGTATGAGCAGCTGGTGGTTTTGACTGGAATGCAGGCCAGAGCGGTCCGCCAGCTGAACATGTAGGTGCAGTCTGTCGTCTCCTTAATAAACTCTGGTGCTCCCTTCAGATGTGAAGCGACACAACAAACACACAGTCACCGTCAGTAACGAGCTGGAAGGTGTTTATAGAGTTATTACACTTTTTTCTTAAACAAAAGACGCAGAAAATGGCTTTGAGAGCCGTGGAGTAAGCTGCCTTTTGTCTGTCTGTGTGTGGGCGACACTCACAGGGTGCATGTCAGGGTGGCAGGAGAAGGAGATCTCTGTGGATCGATGGTATTTTCCATGGCAGATGTCCCCATTGGTGTAGTTCAGGATCAGCTGGTCACCCACATAACTCAGAACCTCGTTTGCCATACCTGCATGCACACACATGTTAAAAAAAAAAAAAAAACCCACACAGGATGGAATTCATAAATCACAGAACCAGATTTAACAGGCCAATAATGGCAAAGTGTCACACAGCCAATCCTCATTCATTAACACCTGTTACTGCCATCTTTTAGAATTTGTCTTGAAATAGGAGTTACTACAGTATTTCATAAGCGATTTATAAAACACGCTGCCACGCAAAAAATTAAAACCTGTTTCAGTCTGGTGGCAAATTTCAGTGTTAAGAAATCTCAGTGACATTTTAAACTGTAACTGCCTTGTGTGCCTTAGTAATCGATAAATCTGATATTTTAGCCCGCTCAGCTGATCAATCGGTGTATTTATGTGGCGAGTTTTGATCCGATCTCACACACATTTTTGTGGCATCGCGCTTCTTCCTCAAGCGTCAACACCAGCGATCCACATCTCTCCCACACACAACAATGTTCTATTAATGGGATACTAGTGCACTGATTAATGTAAGGGAAGCTTCATGAACGAGCTTAAATTATCACGACGCTTAATTGTCATGAGTAATGACAATTAAGCATGACAATTAACATGACAATTAATGAAAGTTAATTGTCATGTAGTTACTGTGATTTTTTTTATGAATTCTATACTGTTTCCATTTGTGCAGTGCTGTTTTGTTGTTTTTTGTTTTTTTTTTTTTACCTGCAATCTTCTTGATGGTTCCTTCTGCCTGGCAGGAGGAGACGGGTTCACTGGCCGTGTCTGTGCCGGTGCAAATGCCTTGCTGTAGCTTCCCGCAGACCGACAGGTGGTAGATGTATTTTCCACTGATGACGGGATAATCTTTCCCCTTCAGAGAGCTCAGGTCAAACTCATACCCAGTCCGAGGGTCTCGAACCCGACATTCATCTCCTGGAAAGACGAGTTCGGACAATAACCTGAGAGGCGTGTCTTCACTTCTCATCATCATTAAATGTTAAAACTATTAAAACATTATTAGAATTTAAAAAAAAAAAAGTGAAGAACTAAAACTTTAGATTTCAGAGGGTTCATCGCTTCGTCACACACGCAGGCTTTTACCTTGAGACTTCCTGATAGGACAAGCTTCAGATGTCCTCCAGATGAAGACATATTCACAACCATCTCTGCGGTCAAACATGGGGGAGCCCTACAAACAATACACACACACACACACAAATATGACTAACATGATCAACAGTGATTGCAGTGCTTTTCATTAACGTGTTCTGGGTGTTTTTTCTGTCTTCTCACCTAATCTGGTGCATTTATGACAACAGCAATTTATGACACCAGGAAATTTACCATACTTGGAAACACTTTTAATTTTTCTCAAGCAACAGCTTATGCAATTAGTAAACTTAACAAGGGAACACACAGCTGACAAAGTCAAACTCAGCATTCGTGGAATCAGAATTAATCTGATTCGATGCTGCAGATTTTTCCACTCACTGGGTTGTCGTCACACTGGAAGATGATGAGTGTGGAGTAGCGGGATGTGGGGCCACAGTGGTCTCCGTTCTGGTACACAATGCTGATGGACCCATCTTCTGCCACCTGTGGGCTGGACTGGACGTAACCCAGGTTGTAACTTTTCCCACCGATCATGCCGCAGGCACCCAAAGGACCCACTGAACACAACAAAGAATCTTGTCTGAAAAAAGTTTTAATCAAACTGCTAATTGATGATGTGTGATAGAGAGTGTGGATGTTTTCACGCCGTGGTGTGAGAAAGCATCTGGTACAAGCTGTGACTGCCCTCTGCTGGAATTTAAGAACAGTGCAACTATAAAGCCCTGATACACAGAAATTCTACTTTTCAATGTTAAAAATCCAGCTAAATTTAATATACTGCATACATTGCCAAGCCACAGAATCGCTTATACGTTACTAAAATACTTGTCATATTTTTCTGGAGATACGTGATTATCACAGTAAGGTAAAACTTCAACAAAAAGATCTTCCATTCATTCAGTGTTTGCCATAGAACTTTATTCTTACCACTTAAACAACCTGCATCATCATTTAAACAATGAAGAATCATTATAGCATAATTTTTGTATTGTTTGGCGAATTCAAATTAACAAAAATCTATAAAACTGTTATCCTGTACCTATACATATATAACAACTTCTCTGTAGTTAAAACGTCATGCTGCAGGAGACAATTAGACCATGTTGTCAGTTGTAGCTTTTTTTGCTTTAAATGAGGATTGATGGGGAAGCAAGAGTGCTAATTTTTTCCCAATTCATCTGTAAGAAATTCTAAATGTGAAAACTTCTTGCGTATTTAACTGTAAGACGTCACATCCAAACTCATACTGCCTTTGTGCTTAATATCCCATTTTGTACGATTTATGGGCCTAACTGTTGTATACATACTGTATGTGCATGCTGGGTGCAAGAATATGGCTGAAATAAAAGCGCACGTAGACACACATACTGACCAGGACAGTCGTACAGAGAGGGGAGGGGTCTGCAGACATTGATGTAGAAGATGCGTGACTTGGGCACATTTGCTGTATCAATGGGAATCCAGGGGCTGTCCTCTGCGTCCCTGCTCAGGTGACTCAGGTCGTACTCATTACCTTGTGAATCTACACACAGAAACATATTTGTGCACTATTAAAGGACAGATCTCTTGAGGAGTTCTTGGCTTAGGTTAGTTCTTCTACATCCTCATATTCAGAAGCTTCAGCCTGTTTCCATATAAGTTGACTTGTCAAATTACTCTAAGCTGGAACTTTTACACGTTCCAGCTTAGACTGTCTCTGTGTGTGCATTTGTGTGTGTGTGTGTGTGTGTATACTTACCAATAATCCGGCAGTCAACAGGAGCCGGGATGCAGGCCAGAGCAGTGGAGAACTCAAACAGGACATCGTGGGTGGTGTGATCTGATGAACTCAACTCCTCATGCACCAGTTTCAAGTCAGGATAAGAGCCGGGATCACACACAAAATTAATGGTGAAGGTGTTCCAAGTTGCTGATGGAGGAGGAGGAGGAATTTGGGAAATTTTTAGATGTTTTTCCTCATGTGCATTTTAATTTAAAAACGTTAATCTGCGATTCTTAAATGGAGTTGATTATTCCATTCTTCTCGTTACCTGTGGGTTTGTCCAGGTCTCCCTTATAAGTTAGTGTGAGGAGCCCGTCGGTGGAGTACTGGAGGATCCTCTCCACCCCAACTGTGCTGACGGCACGGCCATCCTCCAGCTCGCAGCCGGCCACGCCCTCCCCGCATCCCTCTACGTCCGAGCAGATGTTCAGCTACAGGGTGATGAGGGAGGGGTTATACTGCTGTTGTTTTTGTGAATGAAGGTGTGTATGTGTTGTGTGTGTGTCTATGTATGATACCAGCTGCGGGTGATGTAAATAGTTGTGGTTCATTGTTTTGTATTTCAAAAGGCACATGCTGATTTGAAGTGATTTTCACCCAGATTTTATGACCCCAAGTAGACAAAAGTTGTTGTGTTTCCTGCAGCCATGAGGAAACTAGCAAAAAAGAAGTTCAAAAAAATACATCTGGCTGAAAGAGAGTGAAGACAAAAATGGAAAGAAAACAGGCAAAATAAATAGGTAAACTGTTGACTGTTTGTGCTGAAAATCTTTTTTTTTTTTTTTTTTTTTTTTNCATTTCAATCTGGACTTTTTTTTTTTTACTAATTTTTTCATCTGATTTTCACCTGTTCTTTTAATATCCAAAATAAACAGTAAAATAAATGAATTTTTAAAATAAAAACAGAAAATAATGAGTCCTTAAAATCGCCAGCAAACATCACACAATAGAACTGAAAAATGCATAAAGCTATTATTATTTAATACCCAAAAAAGCTATAAAATTGAGCATTGAGTTTTTGGCAGTGCCAACAAAAACACTATGAGCTTCACCAAACCCGCATGTATATGGCTGTTATTCTTTAAAGTTTATGTTCGGTCAAACCCCTGTATATCTTTACTATGTTTAAATTTTATATTACCAGATCATTCACAAGACAAAATGATAACCTGGCTCTCACAGCCAGTGAACAATAAAAACATTCTTCAACACACCACACAAATGCTTCACAGAGCACAAGACAGCAACATTTGTGGGTATTACTTATTGTTGACAGAATAACACACTCCTATATGTGTGTGTGTGTGTGAGACATTGGACAGCAGCTTTTGTCTTACCAGGAAGGTTTTGCCGTTGCCTTCCGTCCTGTATCCAGTTTTAGAGGCCAGAGGCTGAAGGTTGAACTCAAAGCCGGTGTTGGGATCCACCACAGAACAGCTCTATGACACACACACAGTCATTAATCAGTCAGTTATTACATTTTTTTTTGGATGTAACAATCTTACCGAATCATGGATTATATTTCTAGTTATATAAAGTAGAGATTCAAGAGTTTGCTGATTGGTGCAAAATATTTTGCTGCTTAATGTTAAAACGACCAAATATTAGATTCTAAGTCATTTGGGATTGCAGTGGAGAGTCTGTTGAGGGGGGGGGGGGNGGGGGGGGGGGAATTCAGCAGCTAACTCAGTAAAAAATGCTTGGATGTAAATCTGGATCACAGTTTGAGCTGCTGCATTCATGTTGAGTATCTGTGTTCTCAAATCAAATCAGTGTTTGTGCTTCCTACACAGACTAAAGCTGTGTGGAGTAAAAAACATTATGATGATGTTCTATAGGGCGACATTAAATCAGTACTTCACCATGGTGTTATTGTCTGGTTTGGAAATCCAATCATAAAATTTAAGAAAAATGTGGCCAAACCAAATGATGTTCTTCAAAAAAAAAAAAAAAAAAAANAAAAAAAAAAAAAAAAAAAAGCTTTTGCTATCAGACAGAAGCACACGTGAGGACAGACTTCAACAAGTACACATTTCTTTGGTAATAATTTTTTGGTTTAAATGATCTTATATTAAACTGGCTTAAGTTGGTATAAGGCGCCAGTGTATATGCACTTTAGTATACTGATTTATAGCAGACAGAATAAATTCATCATGAGTAAATGTATTCTGTAGTCTGTGTTGTGTGTGATTGGAACAGCAACTCTGATGCTTAAAAATCTTTTCTTAGAGATCATTAAGACCTTTAAGTGAATCTTAATTGAATCACATCCATCCTGAATCTCTCAGGACATAGTGATTACAAAACAATTACAGCCAAACAAGCTTTCTGCTTTTTTAATATTTTCTTTTCATTCAAAATTCTTTAAACTTCCCAGGTACAGCTGAACTCACGTTGTTCTTGGTGGTGGTGATGGCACAGGCCGCCCTGGTCTCCCACATGAAGTTGGCGGTACAGTTCTGGTACATCAGGAATCGTGGTTCTAGTGACTGTATAACATGGAACACAAACATATAGTCACAACTCTGACATACGCAGCATTTTTAGCATGAAGAAACTTTGACTGTGTAAGATGTTCTGACTCACCACAGCGCCCCTGGAGCAAACGAGGTGGATGCGTGTTGTGTATGTCAGCCTCAAGCTGTCTGACAGGCAGACGGAGCCATCCGTGAACTCCAGCAGCAGCCGGTCCCGCCCCTGGATGATCGGCCCGCGTTTGGCAACGCCCATGTTGCTGACTGACACGACTTCTCGCCGGGAACCCTGAGGACAGATGGAAAGAAATACTCCTAATATTTAATATCAGACACTGTATACTGTATATTCTAGTTACATTCTCTGCAATCCCTGGTATAAATTATGTTTTTTGTTCTTTTTTTTTTTTGGATTAATAGATTGATTAGATGAATATACAGGAGATGGACAAAATAACCACTTAATTGAGTCCAGGTCTTTTTGCAAAGAGTTCACATTATTTATTAAAACTGTGCTGCACCTTTTATTTAATTAATTGGTTTAAGATTGCACTTTTTTCACATTATTGGCTGATCTTGTCTCATCTTGCTGATTGTCGAATGATCCTGTCTGACTTTGCAGTTCATATTTGTGTCTTTAAAGTTCCTTTCTCATGTTGCATTTCTCTTATTTTGTCCACCATCTGTACTATTATTATTATTATAAAAGACACTTAATGCTATTGTAAAGTTTCTTTGTTTCTGCTTGTCTAGTTTGTGCAGACCTGCTCGGATGAGTACTTCATCTGGCAGACAGACGCCTGGCGGTCACAGCCTGGTACAGCACTGATTGGCCGACATATGTTGATGTAATATTTCCTCAGGTTGAGGGCGTCGGACAGATCCATGACCTGCCAGTTTTTACTGGAGGGGGGGCGTGACAGGCTGGAGGCAAAGGACAGAAAACAAAGGGTGACGTTAGTGTAATGGATAGAAAGAATGTAGAGTGGAGAGAGATAAAGAGGAGTTGGGCCAGCGACACTACATGGACAGACTGTTTCCACCTCCATCGTAGAGAAACACACTTAACAGCCACTCTACACTTTCAGCACACACACTTCATGACTAGACAGATGTATTAAAAGCACACTCTTATGAAAGAGTTACATTCAGGGAACTTTTTCTTCTTGTAAAAACTAAAGAAACTAACACATAAACCTTTATTGTACTCCAAGTTTATACTAAATCCAAAACAGTGGTCAAAGAAGCAAAGGCTATTTTTTACTTATCTGCAAAAAAAACGTTTTTATCTCAGCTTATGAGCCAATGGTCTCTCAGATTTGATTCATTTCCATTCCATTTTTTTTTCCATTCCATTATCCTCCGCTTATTCGGGTCCGGGTCATGATGGCAGCAGACTAAGCAGACCAGCCCACACTTCCCTGTCCCCGGGAATTGATTAAATTGATTGAATGATTCATTTCCTAACTAATTAAATTTTAAAAAATGCTTATGTCTCAGCTGGATTGGAGAACCAATTTAAAATCATCTTTACAAAAGTGCTAATTCACTTTGACCATTAAAGTTGGTGGCATGCCATGGTGTACATTACAATTCTCATGTTAATCTTTCCTCATTTCTTGATCCTCACAACGTCCAGAAATAAATCTGGTCCGCTATCATTATGGATGTTCCAATTTCTTTAATTCTGTTTGGAGGCTTCCTGGGGGAGCTTTCAGCGAGGTAACACAAGAAGTCTTTTATCAAACAGACACACACACGTTCATTCTAAACCATTTTCTAATTATTTCATTTATTTAAATTTTATTTTCTGTGCAACTCATCATCTGGTTAAAATTACAGGATGAGTGTTCCCATGGGTTTGAATGATAAAAGAACCATAAAACAGTTTTCACATTCTGATGACTCTTGTCTTCTATATTGCCACAACCTGCACCACTGATCTCTTCCAATAAAAACCACTGATATGTTAGTGATGGTTTGTTGTGCATAAATGTGTTAAATTGGTGATTTTTTTAATTTTTTTATATTAATAAGCACAGAAAAACATTTCAGATTCTGTGTCATCATGCGGGAATATATAAATATCACACTGCATTAAAAAAAAAACTACAGATTTGCAAATTACCAGATGGCAAAACAGTTATGATGGAGTGTACTGAGCGGGTTTTGACGCTCAGTGTGCTCATGCGTTACCTGGATAAGTCGTACTGGTCGAGAGTGTTGGGATCTGTCACCAAACACTCATGAGGCCTTTCAGGACACGCGTAGGACGTGTACCAGCGAAAGTTATATGTGTAGTTGTCTTCAACCTGAATTCATAAAAGACAACATTATAAGCTTATATGTGTGATATATGCATCATATAGAAGCCTATAAATGACTATAAAAATATGTCCATCTCCATATAGAATACCACAAACTAAGACAGCACAAATAATATGACAGACAGCGAACACATCTTAATGGAAAGCAGAAAGAGGGTTTATTACCTGGAATTCGGGTTTTCCAGCCCCGGCCTCTGGGTCACAGAGGAAGGAAATGAGAGTTGATCGTGAAGTGTGTTTCTCATCATTGTACGGGGATCCGTGACTGTAGCTCAGCTGGATCAGACCATCATAGTAGGACAGATGTGAGTTTGATTCCCCTAGATTCCATGATTGAGAACTTAAGGGAAAGACGGAAAATATAAAGTCAACATTCATCCGTAAAGAGGACAAGGATACAATTTAATGAGCTGTAATCATGTCAGACAAAGCATATTGGACCACAGTGGGAAGATTTTCGCCAACTGGGAGAGGTTTATATCACATTTATAGCAACATTACCATTACAAACAACCCACTTCCTGACCTCTAGAACAATAATCAAGAGATCAACTCTTACCAAATATCCAAGCATGCACGGCAAAAATCCTCATCCTTCATCTTTCATATTGTTCAATTTAACTGTCCTGTCACAGAACATGACACTAAATAAATAAGTAAATAATTAAGTAAATACAGAGTATATAAATATCATAATGGTCTCCAAATTCTACTAAATAAGCATAATCCCAGGTGGAACAATTAGAGGACAATGATTAAAGATTTTTGTTTTCTGTATAAATATGTGTGTGTGTGTGTGTGTGTGTGTGTGTGTCTCCATGGCTTCTTCTTCTTACCTTTTGTCTACCTGGCATGCTCCAGCCTTCTCACTACATGTAGAAACTTTAACAGCTCCACAAACATTGATGTAATAGTCATAGTTGCTGCTCGTCAGGTTATAGGAACCCCCGTCAGCTTTGGAGAGTGGAGACAAGTCGAAAGAGAACCCTGAAAAAAAACAAAACAAAACAAAACAGAATTTAGGAGAAGAGGGGAGGTCAAACCAGGATCAAAATCAAAGACTACTGGCTCGCTGTCTGATCTTGAGAGAGAATGGCACAAATACAGTCCTGTCATCTCTTGCCAGGCAGTTTTCTTGATTCAGAAAAATTGAGATTAAAATTGAGAATCATCCATAAGTGTGGGGAAAAAAAAAAAAAAAAAAANGAAAAAAAAAAAAAAAAAAGAGATTTTATTTCTAGGCCATATCGCCCAAGGAGCCCAAGGAGAGATAAATGCTCAAACAACATATCAGATGTTTCTCTCTGCATTTGATAGATGCTAACCTGCTGATCATATTTTTAAATAAGACTCCCTTCTCTCATCTTAGTCCATTGAAGCATTTCGTGCACATCCATCTCAGAAATGTGCGCATGCGCAACTACATCCGGTCTGCTTCAGGTTAAAGCCATAAATACAGGTATCGGATATGAGCCGCTTAAAAGAAAACATAAATACGCTGAACAAAAAATGGGATATAGGCAAAAGATTGAAACTGAGTATCAAGGCTTGTCGTGTAAATCCAGCCATAGTGGAGCGTTCTGCACAAGTATGACAAACATTGAAAAAGCTCAAAAAGTTCAGTACAAACTCTCCGTGATAGAAGTGGACACAAAAGCAAAAAAGTCCTGCACACTCTCAAACGTTCTCAGCACATTAATGTTGGGGTGTGTAGATCTAAACTTGCCTGAAGTTCCTGAGACTAAAACATCGTTAACGAGTAACGGTGACTGAAAGTGCCCAGATGTATCGCAGCAAAATATGCAGGCAAGAGCTCTGTCATGACCTCAAATGCTCACAATCTGCCACAGAAATCTATGGGTTGTATGTCTCTCCTACCAGCCTGTGTGTCTTCCACCTTGCAGTCGTCTCCCTGTGTTTTCGACAGGACACAGGCAGCAGCGGTGTACCACTCCAGCTCATACACACAACCATCGGCGGAAATACTACGGAGAACAGGAGCACTCTCCAAATCCCCTACAGGAGAGAAGCACAAGGAGAAAAAAGAAGAAAATGATTTACATGTGACACTATCAAAACTGGCAATTGAACAGTAAAACCATTAAAAAACACAATTATACAGAAAACAGGAAATGTATTTGCTTCCCAGTCCATCCTACCTGGTTTGCACTTGAGGGTCAAGATGGTTTTGATCTTCATGTTGGCGCTGCACTTGTCTCCATCGGTATACGTCAGTCTGATGTCGTTTCCTATTTCAGTTTTCTGGGGTGCCGTGAGGAAGCTGCCCAGGCTGATGGCCTTATGCTCTTTATCTGAAACAAAGACAGACAAAACTTACAAACTGGTAAAAACAGAATGTGGTTCTTTCCAAATAAAGGATCTTTTCCAGGAACATTCTTACTAAAGTTGAGGAACTTTCTAATGGCTGAAAGACCTTTCAAAGTCAAACTCAGGCTTCTGCAACAACCTGTGTAACATTTATTCATACTACAAAAACAATGAATTTATATAACATTAAGACCAGGGACGGGTTTTCTTTGAATACTATTGAAGTTTTCCTTAAGAGGTCGAGTTTGTGGTCATTTACTGTATGTAAATGTTCTCATACAATGTACACATAAAATAAAATAATAGCATAAATCATGTCTATTGAATGTTTATTCATTTTTATGTCTAATTTAAATTTAATTTAACATTTTATTATTTAAATTTATAATATCTTTAATTAATTTTTCGTTGTGATGTCACCACTGCACGGGGAGGGGGCTGTTAGGTACAATAAAAACAGGCAGGTTGTCCCAAAACTCCATCCTCTATCATATTCAGCTGATGTAACCACTGACTATGATAACAGATATGAAATTGATGACGTTCTTTGAAGAAAGAATGAGAGATTTTATGTTTAGTCGTGATAGGACATGAAACTGATGACATTCTTTGAAAAAAGAATTAGAGATTTTATGTTCAGATGTGATAACAGACATGAAACTGATGAAGTTCTTTGTAGAAAGAATTTGAGATTTTATGTTTAGATGTCATATCAGATATGAAGTTGATGACGTTCTTTGTAGAAAGAATTTGAGATTTTATGTTTAGATGTCATATCAGACATGAAATTGATGACATTCTTTGTAGAAAGAATTTGAGATTTTATGTTTAGATATCATATCAGACATGAAATTGATGACGTTCTTTGTAGAAAGAAGTTGAGACTTTATGTCCAGATTACTGTAAAGGTCTCCTGACTCTGGCCTTCCCAAGAAGACCGTTAGACAGCTACAGTTGATCCAGAACGCCGCTGCTAGACTTTTAACAAGATCAAAAAGAACAGAAGACATCACCCCAATTTTAAAATCCTGACACTGGCTTCCAGTTAACCACAGAATAGATATGAAAATGCTTCTGCTTGTATATAAAACACTTCATGACTTAGGGCCAAAATAGATCTCAGACATGCTGGTTCACAAAGTTCCTGAGATCTGCAGGAACTGAACTTTTAACAGCACCCAGAGCCAGAAGTAAGCATGGTGAAGCAGCCTTTACTTGTTCTGCAGCACGCTGCTGGAACAAACTGCAAAAGGACAAACTTTAGGCTCATTTAAAAGCAAACTAAAAATCTTTGTTTTTATGTGCCTTTGAATAANAAAGGACAAACTTTAGGCTCATTTAAAAGCAAACTAAAAATCTTTGTTTTTATGTGCCTTTGAATAACTTTAAATCTATGCATAGCAGTATTCTGCATTTTTATGTTTAATATGTGTTTTAACTATTAATTTTTATTTTTTTAATTCATTTTTTCATTTAAATTTTTATCTTTGATATGAAGCACTTTGAATTGCCTTTTGTATGAAATGTACTGTAGAAATATATTTGCCTTTGACACAGCATGTTGTTTTAGAGAATTTGATGTACTGATTGTAAAGAAAAAAAGCATCCGAATGAAAAATGGAAAAATCATATTCATATGTACTGTATATTGCATTCTAAACTATAGAAACTACTACAAAACTACTGTGTCTGTTCTATAAAATGAATTACGATGCTGATTTTCAGGCATTTTCAGTCTAATAAGGCTTAGAATATTTGGAAATAACCTTGTTATCCTTTGTGCAAAAGGCAGAAAGCACCCCAACAGTTTCTCCCTGCAGACTCTGACTCTTAGACTCTCTTCCGTAAAAAGCTAAATTTGCAGGTCAAAACTGGGGGGTCGGCTTATAGTCGAGATCAGCTTATAGTGGAGTATATATGGTATTTGGTTGNGACAATCACCATGTTAAGAGGGGTTGTTCTTCTAAATCTAACAGAAATACTAAAAACATTCAAAGTTCCTACCCTAACTGCACTGGTTTTGAATGAAAATCATGTAACTGATAAAACAAATGACAATACACAGTAGGTAACTGGCATCTAATGTAGTGTGAGAAAGTTAAAAAAATTCCTCAATACTCTTGTTATGATGGTAGAAAATTTAACCAGCTGCCTGACTTCTCTCTGTCTCTTACAACCCCACAAAACTAAAATCATGGGTTATTTCAGGGAAAAAAATAATTGCGTGTTACTGTTAGTCTTTAAAATCCTCTTCTTCCCATCATTCTTACCAACAGCGCAGATGGCAGCTTCCTCTGGACAGCCAATAGCACCTCCACTCAGCACGACTTTGTGACAGACATTAAGGTAGAAACGCCGCAAGTCAGACTTTGGGGAGTTTGCATCCACAGCCTCCCAGTTTCGACTGAGCTCCGACTCTGATGGACACAAGCCAGTTGGAGAAGCAACAAATAGAAAGAGAATTTTTGTCAGGAAAAGCTTCATGCAAAAAGGTGCTCATGTGGACTAAATGAGCATGTCAGGAAACATTCTTGTCCAATTTGATGGTTTTACGACAAGGATAGCTTTAGATTTAGATTAAAAATGAAACACTAAAACTTGAGAAAGCAATTTAAATTGTATATAAAGACATGGCTCTCTCTCTCTCACCGGGGTATATTGTGAGGGGTGAGAGGTCATAGTGCTTGTTGCCATCTGTGACCCTGCACAGTAGGTCCTCCTTCTCCTTTACGCAGGCGTAGGCTGTCTCCCAGTCAAAGTAGTAAGTGCAGTCTGTCTCACCAGTAAAAACAGGTGACCCTCGTCCACCATTACCTGTGGAAAATACAGCAGAGAGAAAAGGGATCAATAATGTGCAGCTATCACATGATTCTCCCTGAAATTTCAATTTTGGAATGATCTGGAAAACATACAGGACAAACACACATGCTGCTCCACACCAATAATGCAGCAGTCACAGATGAGTAAATAAACTAAAAAGGCCTGCTGCTGCTGCCTCACCTGCAGTCTTGTTGCACTCAAAGTTGATGATGGTCATTCTCTGGAAGCCTGTGGAGCATCGGCTTCCATCTGGGTAGATCAGAGTCAGATCTCCATCAGAATAACTGCAGACCAGCAGAGAGAAAAGTGGGTTAGAAAGGACGAGAGAAAGTTGGGACTGATGAAATGTTGGCTCATTCCCAAAGGTTGTCACAGATGCTGAGGTATAATTAATAAAAATAGCCAAAACCGAGTTAAAGCTGTAGTGAGTTAAAATTTCAAGGCTTTTGCTGTAACAGATTAGCATCTTAAAGGACCACACCGGTGGTTTGGCAGGTTTGAGCCCAATAAATACTACCCACATACACGTTACATTACTGCCAACAATTTGTTTCAAAGCAGATTACTGGAACAGAAAATTTTATAATTGATTTTTCAAACTTTCAGGCAGCTATTGGTTTCAGTTCATTCCAGTGTGCTATAAAAAAAGAGACTTGATATGTGCTTGAGATAAGTAATCCATCACAGTGAACCACACCGTTTCTTTAAAATATATATTTTTTAAAGTTACTTAAGCTTAGCATTTTAATGCAGTTAAAAGATAGAGTGATCTGAAATTTCTTCCTGATTGCATTGAAAATGCAAAAGAAATCAGTAGTAAGACTTGTATAACAGTTTTGCTACTCGATAACGAGCCAAAAAAATTTTGTTGCATCTTCATTGCAATCAACTATCTAATTCACAATATCTTTTTTAGTAAATAAATGCTGGATAATTGTTTGTCTTCTGTGTTCACGTTGAAACATCATAGCGTATGATTGCAATGTTGTTCGGCAGTTAAATGTTAAATCTGTCAGTTTCACCACAGCACCTGAATGCACCATCAGGAAGGAACAAATCAGAAAGAAACTCCAGATCACTCCGCGCATTTAACTGCATTAAAATGCTAAAATTAAGTAACTTAGACAAAAAATAAAAATCACATGTGGTTCGCTACTTTTCTATCTCAAGCATGTATCAAGTCTCTACAAGTGTGATCATGTGATGATTATCATATGATTTGTTTTGTCACAAACAAACAATTAAAAAGTACCGTAGTGTTTGGTTTTGGTATTTGCCGGCAATCTTCTTGACGTCTCCAGTGATCTTCACCTGACAAGAGGATATAAGTTCTCCGTGGGCCCCACACCCACCAGCTGTGGTCTCCCCACACACATTCAGGTAGTAGATGTAGCTTTCAGCGGCATCGCTGGACCTGGAGTCCGCATAGTACGGAGGGTCTGTAGCTGCACAGACACGGGAAAAAGGTCTTAGAGGTTTAAATTGATAATATACTGTTTGCTGCCAGAGACTTCTGACCTTTTATTGAAAATGTAATGTATTCCAATAGAGAACATCCACCTCTGATGAGATGTAGAATGATCAATGACATTAACTAACAATTAACAGTACATTGGTCATCAAATTAAACACAAATATACATGACTGCTATTGTTATTATTAATATTTTATTAATTTGATTAACATCATCACTGACACTACTTTCAAATGACAGTTTTAGTTTTAAGATACCCTGAAAACACACGTTCAATGCATTTCCTGCCTCAATAAACATGTTCAAAGCCAAGTTTTTCATGTTTTGGAACCCTTATTTACATCCATGTTTATACATGCTAATCATCTTTTATTTCCCCATTATTATATTACCATCCCCAACTATCTCTATGTGGAGTTTGATTTACCAACACATCAGGAAATTTGACATGCAGAACTGATGATTTTTCAGCCCAGGAATTTTCTGAAAGCAGCAACTAAACTGTTCTTATCAGCATAACTAATAAATAATTTAAGAATAAAGATGAATAAATTCACAAAACTAAGCTTCATAACAGAATGTAGATTAATCATTTTGTAAACCTATTTTGTTCAACAGGATGGCATTTACGTGACATTTGCATAGTGTCCTCAGTGGACATATGTACATCATCAGTCCTGTGCACGTGACGTGCACCTGCTTCCTCATACATGTGCTGGTAAAGCACACAAATAATACAGAGACCCGCTCAGTAAAGCTTTGCTCCACAGCACTGCAGCGCTGGCCAAAAGTATTGCATCTCCCTGTATTTTTGTGTAAACTTTTCTTTCTGAGGTAAAATACCATTCCAAACACAACAAAATTTATTTTTGTAAGACTAAGTATAACGAAAAAAAGCCAATAGTTTTTAACATGTTAAGTAAGAAAACATTTTTGGCATATTGTTAAGATTTGAAGAAGAATACCAATATTATTAGCAGAGATCAAACAGTTAGTTAAAACAACTTCTTTGAGGTAGGGTCAGAGGTCAAATGATTTTCAGTGATTTGTAGAAATACTGTAGTCATATTACCTACTCTGAAATCCAAATTTAAGTCTAAAGAATAGTTGATTATTCTGAACAAATACTCAACTACTTGTAAAACACCAATAAATGAATCTTGTTGTGTTTGGAGTGGTACTTTGGTAAAGTTTACACAAAATACAGGGGGTGCAATACTTTTGACCAGCGCTGTACTAGTGATCAAAAACTCAAAGGGTACATTATCATTTAAGTGTTATGTTGTGTTATAGTTGAAATACTATCAGGTTGACAGGTTTTTACATCTGACAAAAACAACACTCTGGTGGCAGCACTGAATATATGAATTTCTGGAATATGAAAAATGAACAAAAATCATTGTTAACATCAGGTTTTACAAATAGCGGTACAGCTCTTCATATACCAGGTGGTGTAGATATTATTGGCCTGCACAGATTGTCCATGGATTGCAACAGTAAATGGGAAAAAAGTGCCTCATGCAATGTGCTGGCAAAATTCAGGAAGGTCATTTACAGATTACTCATAAATTACTTCCTCAATAACACTAAAAATAAGCAGGAGTATGAGTCAGTAACCCTTGCACCATAAATAGTGAATATTGCAAACCAAAATGGACAACTGAGGATAATAAGAATTTTAAACACATATTGGTTGACAGATGTGACACGCAGTGTTTCCCACAGGTTGAAAATTTACTTGTGGTGATGGTGGTGGTGGTGGTGGTGGTGGTGGTGAGTAGCCACCCCCCCACCCCCAAATAAAAATAAAAATTGGATAACTGCAATAGAAGATTCCAACAAAAGTTTAACATGGCTATTTGACTTTAAAAGCGCAAAGAAAAAGCAAAAAACTCTTAGATCTAGTTGAAAATGGCTGCTACCAGGCTGTATTCTACTGGTTGCTAGGCAACCACAGTAACACAACGAGCAGGTTTTCATTCAACCTCAGCAGGGTTTTAAAGAAAAACTAAAGAAACTAATTAACTATAACACAGCAGAGGTGCTTTAGCGAGAAGCATGAGGTTACATATATTTTAAAATTAGAAATAATGATTTGGCTGGGATAAAAGCCTGGTTCTCTCTCTGCACTTCAGGTTACAAAAAAAAAAAAGAAGACCCACCACAAAACCTAATCATGGGATCTGTTTAGGATACTTTTACCTTCAAAACAACTGTAAGATCACAAATTTATTCTATATTTTAGTGATGTTTTGGTCAGCAGTTTGATGACATTATTAAATGTGTATTGCTTTTTTCTTTTTTTTTTTTTAAACCTGGACGGGTCTTCACTTACCTGGGCTGGCCGCCCAAGTTTCGCCTATGTATGGGAAACACTGGACATGTATTATCCATGTCCAGTGTTTCATGCTAGGATAATAAAGTAATAACTCGCTCATGGTGGTTGTTACTTTCCTGTCTGATTGGCACTGATATTTGACAGATTGACACAATCTTAATCAAATCAAATGTCTGTAAAGGGTTATTGTAGGATTGAATCTTGATTTTAGGACTAAGATGGCTTACGGCTCAAGGTGAGGGGTGTTAGGTCGATAGAGATGTCATGCTGGTTGCTGTTGAGTTTGCAGGTATGGCTCTCCAG
This sequence comes from Lucifuga dentata, assembly GCA_014773175.1. Classification (NCBI taxonomy): domain Eukaryota; kingdom Metazoa; phylum Chordata; class Actinopteri; order Ophidiiformes; family Bythitidae; genus Lucifuga; species Lucifuga dentata. Next base: position 48,002 of record VXCM01001103.1, read on the forward strand.
ATAGTCTCTGTGGCAGGCGTATTCAGTCACCCACTCCACCTCGTAACGACAGTTCACCCCTGCTGTCATCTTAGGAGTGCTGCCCTGTAAACCCAAAAATCACCATTAGTACAACAGCTCTCACTTTTGTTTTCATATATATGGAAGCACCAGAGGAGAAAAAGAAAAAAACAAAGTTAGATTTAATAAAACCTGGTTTAAGATAATAAAAAAATGCAATAAAGTACTGTACAACATCCCTTTTTGATGTGTGTCTGTGTGTAAACCTACTGAATGCCTGCTTGAAGGACAGATGAATGTGATGGTAACAGCGGGATTGTGTCCATTACAAAATTCTGGAGGAGAGGAGCCAGCACTGACTTCATACTGTAACCTCAGTCTTTAAAAGGAGAGGAGAGGAGAGGAGAGGAGAACTTTATTTATATAGCACATTTGATACACAAGACTCAATGTGCTTCACATAAAAACATGTTAGAAGATATTTCCAGATACAGTAAAAACAGGATTTTAAAAAAAATGCATAGAAAGACATGTAAGTTAAAGAATAAAAGAATAAACTCAAAACTTATTTGAACTTTTAAATTAAAGGATATAATAAAATAAAAAAAATAAAAGGAATAAAATCAGTGTATTTTATCAATTAATAAAGTCAAAGTGCTAGGTTTACAGTTTAGCAGAAAGTAATGGTGAACAAAATGTTTTTAGTCTGGATTTTAAAATAATCAGTGTTGGAGTAAGTCTCAAATCTTCTGGAAGTTTATTCCAGCTGCCTGTTGCATAGTAGCTAAATGCTGCTTCTACATGTTTTGTTTTGACTGGGGATAGTTAACAGACTGGTCCCAGATGACCTGAGGGTCTACAGGGTTCATATTGCAAAAGCATTTCAGTCATGTTTCAGTCATGTATTTTGGCCCTAAACCATTTAGTGATTTATAGATGGGCAGCATTTGAAATCAATTCTCTGACACACTGGTAGCCAATGTACGGATGTGAGAATTGGTGTAATGTGTTCAAATATTTTAGAGGACATTAAAGTTACAGTGTGACCCAAATATACAAAAGGCTTGCCCTTATTTTTCAGTGTTAAGGCAAACTGTTTATTTCTGTATGAATTCATGCTCTTTACATAATCGAAATGTTCAAAGACCATACCACCCATTTTGCATGTTTTAGCCTAATATATTTAATTTTCATACACGTAACGTTACTGACATTTCATTTCCCAAAGCATACTACTGGAACAGTGAATTAAAAAAATTTTTTCCTACCTTCCAGACCGCCATTAGTTTCAGTTCATTTTGCTACGCTATTAAAATCAACTTGTTGATACTTGAAACATATTTGGGATAGGTAATCCATCATTGTGGACAAGATGTGTATTCAGGTATTTTTAGAAGTTACTAAATTTTAGCATTTAAGCACAATAAAAAGAGGAGAATGAATGTATGTCTCCACCAAGGAATACAGTCCCAAAAGAAGACCTGAGTTTATCAAAAAATTTAAATGACCATGACTTCATAAGGCTGCATAACNCCAAAAGAAGACCTGAGTTTATCAAAAAATTTAAATGACCATGACTTCATAAGGCTGCATAACTATAAGCAGGCGAAACATCGATTTTTAAGGTAGGTGTATCACTTGAATATATGATTTTGAAAGATTAGGAGATTTTGCAAAATATCAGGAAAGCTGAAATACGGTTTTATCCTTTGGGAAATAACTGTCAGTAATGTTACGTGTATGAAAATGGAATATATTAGGCTCAAACATGCAAAATGGATGGTATGGTCCTTTAAGGATTGAGACAAGTGAAATTAATCAAGGAAAACCAGAACAAAAGCATTAACTGTCCTCTAGAGTTGTCCATGCCACAAGAGGCAAATCAGAAACCCCCTGCTCTAACAGAAACTGAAGGACCGGCTTTGGCCTTCACAGACCAATGAACTTTTAACAGTCTCTTACATGTTCAGGCTGTGTTTATATCAAGCAGCACTGTACCTGTCATTGGACAGCAGCTCCAGCTGCTTGGTAGGAGATCCCATATTGTAGGAGCCTTGGCTGGTTACCAGACACGCTGCTGAGCCCTCAGGACAGGACGCCTGAGGACGCTCTATGACAAGATAAAGACAGATATGAGACAATGAGGAAAAGATATGAATTTACATATTTTATATCTTACAATACAGATTAAGGAATTTGATTAAAAGGGCCATTTGTATAGATTTTCATGCTCTTCTCTTATTTAAATTTTGGAGTCTATTTTGAAACCTTTGCAATGTGCAAAAAAATCGCAATGATCCACTTCTACTCTTGCCAGCTGAGCACTGCTGTCCACACTAAGTGAAAACAGACTGTTTCCGATTCTGTCTCTTTAAGACCCCCCCCTCTGGAAAAGCCCACTCTCTTCTGATTCGCCAGCTGATACTTTTTTAGTTATTACTTTGTTGGCAGTGATGTGCATTAACACAAATTATAACTTCAACTGGCAATGCATGTATACAAAAAGGTGTTCCCATTGCACCATGTCATTCATTCATCCACTCATCCATTCATCCCTCCGCTCCTCCAGGTACTGACTGAGGCTGCGGCAGATGTTGATGTAGAAGTCAATGCTGTCGTCGCCGTCGTCCACCAGGTAGCCGTCATCCCCTTTGATTAGTGGGTTCAGGTCATGCTTCTTACCATCCGAGTCAAAGACATAGCACGGAACCTGGACACAGAGCAGCCAGTTTCATACAGCAGTACTGATGGTGATATATTTTTATAATAATTAGAAGATGAATTCAAAGATGTTGATTAAAGAATTTCAAGTACAATCTGTGATCCACATGTAGACAAATGTTTTGTTCAAACAGCAAAATTCAAACCGGAAGACTAGAACCTCAATTTTTAATCACTAACCTCTTCAACGATATAGTGAATTTAACTTAACTATTGTGTTATTATTAATTATTACTATTACTATGCTATTACAGTAAATACAACAGTTAATTTTAAAAAATATCAAAAATTTTATCCAATCTGTGACTGAATAATTCCATTATTATTTTTGTGTCTTCGTGCAATGGATAAATGCATTTACTCTTTCAGTAGCAGATGACACATTTGGAGTTGAAATAATTCATTTCATACATTCTTTCAATTATAAGGTCATAAGGTCAATTATAAGGTCATTATAATGACATGTGACATGTCCACACTTACAGCGTGTCCTCACAAGGGTGGTAAAACAACATATTACAAATTACTGGCAATTACCCATAGTAGTATTACCTGCTGAACACCCTCTCATCATCTTTCACACATTTCACATCATCGCCATAGTTCCATTCCTTCCTACACACAAAACCATCTTGCTGAGTCAGTCAGCCCATCAGATGTTCCACTGTCTGCCTCTTTCTTGCTCTTAAGCCACAGCGTGCTTCTAAAGAACGAGGTCGTACGATGTCGGAAGATAACCATGTTTACACCTGTTCAGAACACAATGATGGGGAAAAAAAAGCCTGCCATGATAGAGAGGGGAGGGGTTGTTTCTATCTTTGTAATCTTGACAAATTTAACATAATAATCATATAAAGAGGGATAACAGCACACGCTTTCACTTTCATAACTCTTCTTAAAGGCATTCAGGGTTGCAAGAACGTTGTTAAATCAAGACAGAAGAAAGGGAGCCTTAGAGAAATCTATCTACTTTGACACCTCCCAGCCAAGCCAGTCACCATATTAAGTGTGTGTGACTGTTTCTATTTGGGGAAATTACAAATTTTACACAGCCCCCTAAATTCGACAAATCGCAAAGGGTGTTTCAGACACTATCAGATAGGCACCTTGTCTGCATCATCCTGAGGCTTTTACTACCTACTCTAGTGCCTTTCACACTGCAGGAACTTTTTACTTCCCTTCGTTTCATGCCAAGGAACCAGGAGCCATTCTGGTACGATGACAACAGTTCCTGAACCATTTCTAGCTCCTTCCTCATGATGGGAATGCTGACGTTCAGAAACTGCTGGGTGGTGTTCGTAATTACTATCAATTATTACTGATTGGTCACACGCAAACTTCCTCCTGCCCAATCAGTTGCACAACCACCATTTTTAATACTTGTGTTCAGCTTAATGCCTACACACAACACAGCAACAATAATTTTCTCCGCTAGATTTTTTTGTCTCCTTTCTAACATCAGGATATTTATAAAACCATGAAACAGAACAAAGAAAATGATCTTGATTTCCTCCATTGCTTCTGTTATTGTTGCTGTGTGTGTGAAGTTTTGGCATAGGTGGAAATGACACGGTCAAAGCACTACAGGGGACACTTTTCCATAATCTTCATGGAACTTGATGCAGACTCTACGGGAATATGAGCAACAAACTCACTGAAGAAGTTATGCAGCTTCTACCCCGAATAGTTCTGGGTAAAGTAGCTTCTAATTTAAATCTGAACTAAATCTAATCTAATAAAACTCAGGTATTAGATTGAAACAATGATGGACAGACATTATAAAGCAACAACAACAGAAACAGCAGAAAGTCCAACATGACAAGTGTCTATATGCTAGCTTTCAAATCTTTACAGAAAGAAGCCTGGAAGTTCAAAAATGTCAAAGAAGATATGCTGTCCAGTATGAAAAATACAAAAAAACAAAACAAAACAAAACAAAACAAACAAACAAACACACATCTACCTCTTTGTGTGGTTTAAATTTATCCTTTTTACAGGCTGTGTAGGTCCTCCACTCAAAGTAATGCACACACTGGGACACAGCAACAAACTCTGGAGTTCCCTGCAGTATTAAACACAAAAACACAAATTAGACTGATGACTTCATAAGGCTTAATAACAGAGCACATTACGATGCAATTTGAAGTTCTTCGCCTGAGAAAAACATAAAATAAAAATGAAAGTGGTAGGGTGAGTTTGGGAAAGATGGGCCACTTTTTTAGCCAATCAACCAAAGCCTCTGTAATAATATATAGTTACTCATAAATCTTTTGTATATGGTTCTTTTCAAAGTTTATTATTAATGTAGGTTGACTTGAAATACTCATATAATGAAAAGACAAAATCAAAAACTAAATGTTTCATGTAATGTGGTTGCCTTCTGTTGAAACAGAAACCTCCTTTATGAGTCGACAGGAAGTGTGGGGATGTAAATCCACCCACTACTCAGCCTCCTACAAAAAAAACCACAAACACACAGAAATGCCTCCAAAGAGCGGAAATTCATAAAAACAGAGCATCACTGTTTTACCTTTCTTCTGTTTCCACATGAGATACAGTGTCATTTCCTCATTTGCTTTTACCCAGTGAATGTCATTTTATTCTTTTGTCTTTTATGGTTATTGTTTGTGGTTTTTATATTTGTACTTTTTTTTTTTTTTTTTTTTTACTGGCAAAGAACCCTGACAGGAAAACACGCAGATAAAATGCAAAATCAGGAAACTGCAATGTTTTCTCAGCTGTGTCATATTTCTTATTTTGTTTGAGTATGAAGATGTTTTACAGTAGATACAAGCATGAACATGTTGTATAACAAATATGTGCGGTATATGTTATTTGCCTGTGTGAGTCTTACCATAGTTTTCCCACACTGGAAGCTGATGCTGGTCTGAATGTTGGTGTTGCTGCCTGGACATTTTGCTGCGCTGCTGTAATCCAGCACGGTGCCAGAGAGCCTCTGCAGTGACAGCTCACCTACAACACAAAATCACAATTATTATTAACTATCAAACACTAGAATTCCATAATCAATATGAAGTGTTGCTGTAAGTCCTCTACTCTTCATTTCATCAGATTCCTGGCCTCTGCAGGTACACAGTGTAAACAAATTGGATGTGAATTCTCATTAAACAACACATAAATAACACATCCAGAACTATTATGGTAGCCAAAATTGCTAACTCACTACAACAGATGGTCTGAATCTATATTTGTTTCTTCTTTTAGCACTTTTTTGTTGAGAATTGAATTGAAAACATTGCTTGAGGAATGGCTGTATGACCAAAAAAGAAACCAGGTATCAACTTTGTAAATCTTGATCTTTCTAAAAATGCAAGCTTTACTAAGCTTTACTAAGATCAGCATGTGTTCACTGTGAAAAGTCATATCACAATGAATTCATAAAAATATTGCAAGGCAGAATTTAATATTCCCTCATTGGCCAAAAGAAAATAATAAATAGGCAATCTGATAAAATCAGTTTTAAGAATTACGTAGCATTTATTGTGACATTACATAAGCATACTTTTGTACTTTCTGGTTCTTTAATCTACAGATTTTTAACATCTGAAGATGAAATGTGTGTCAGAGCTTTATGTGGGATGGAGACAGATAAAATCCAGTCGCAATACCCTTAAATTCCAGCAGAGGGCCATTGTAACTCTCCAGGCAATGCCAAGAACTTTTTCATATCACAACGTCTTGCACATCGACAATATGTCACATATTGATGATTAATCATTAATTCAAACCTCCAGTCATCCCCATGACACACTGTGCAATCAAATCTACGTAATGAAAAGTTCCTGCACAAGAAAAACATTGGCAACAGTTGTATAAAACGTGCAGACTAAATGCAGACTAAATCTCCACACTAACAACTGTAATCACTTTACCAAATGACACTTTAGCAATATGATTTATTAAGGTAAGCTTAAACTGCAACCAAACATATAGTAAGTAGGTAAGTAAAGTTTATTTTGTAGAGCACCTTTCACAAAGTGCTTTACACAAAAAGTAACAAATAAATGCAAAAAACAATGCAAACAGGTAGATGTGGTGTAATTAGACAAATAAGGTATTACCCAAATACCTGTCTGAATGTCCTTAGCTGTTTTTTTAAAGCCTCCTCTGAATCAATAAAACAAAGGGATGATGGCAGCTCATTCCAGAGTTTTGGTGCTACCACCTCAAAGGCCCAATCTCCACACATTTTAAAACATGTATGGAGCGCTACCAGCAGTCTCTGTTCTGATGACCTGAGTACCGACTGGAAGAGTAGGTCTGTAAAAGCTCTGCGATATACTGGGGTGTCTCCATTTCCGCCTTGGAAATAAAAGATCTCAACTTAGATAAAAGAAAGAAGAGCAAGTCCGCTGCCTGACATGGCAATCTAAAGACAAAGAATTGTCCAGAATGATACCAAGGTTATGCAAGTTACATTTAACAGAAGAGCCTAAAGACCCAAACCAGTTTGATCTGTGGGATGGAGCTATCAGGGGCAATGATAAGAGTCTCTGTTTTGTTTGCATTTAACTGTAGACAGTTATCAGTTATCAATACAGACACCAGCAATCATGAGACAAATGTGATTAAATTTTTTTTTTTTTTTTTTTTTTTTTATTGTTGACACAACATTAGTTCACCACAGCTTTCCATTTGCAAATAAACTTTCATACCATTATATCTAACCAGTTGGTTATAATATTTAAAAACTCCTATATTGGGAAAGATCCTTCACATGCAGATGAACTTCCCACTGCTGTCTTATTTCCTTTTTTGTGTCTAAAGATGATGAATGAGGTATGATGAATGTACTGACGCTGTGGCCAAAATAGCACAGAACAGAGACAAGGGGAGTGGGAGTGTGTGTGTNGTGTGTGTGTGTGTGTGTGTGTGTGTGTGTGTGTGTGTGTGTGTGTGTGTAAATGAGTAACAGGGCAGTGGGTCAGAGGAGGTTGGTGGGTTAAGACGTGATTCTGCCAGACTGTCTGCTGCACTACCATGGAGAGCTAAACAGCCTGAGAAAGTGAGCCAGGCTGTGTGTGTGGTGTGTGTTACTCATGAGCTATTAATCAAAGAAAACTTTTGAACATTTTTGGCTTCTCAGTCAGATACTATTTAGTCTATATGGACATAATTCACTTATGTCTAATGTGCCCTCAGTACTGTCTCACAGGGTCTCCCGTCTCCCTTTTTTGTCAGTAATTTGGAAACATGCTTTTACTTTTAGTATATGACAGGATTTTTATTAAGCAGTTAAACGTTGAATGTTTAAAATGCTACACTGTTTACTTTGAGCTCTCTATCAGAAAACATTTTTACTTTATTAATGTGTGTTTTTTGTATGACGGTGTATTAGGGCCATATAAGATGAAAAAAAAAAAATGAGGGGGACATTATTTCAAGCTTTCAAACTCACAAATTTTAACAGATTTTTAAAAACTTGCAAATGTGCCAGTTTAAAAACTCATAAATTTGTGAGTTAACTGGCAGATTTGCGAGTTTTTTTGTGAGTACATTAAATTCAATTATACTTTTCCATCAGATTTAGCAATAAAGAAATACTTGTGTTTATAGCGCAAAATCATCAAATTATCATGAGTATACGGACTTTTAAAATTGGCAAATTTGCGAGTTTAAAAACTCGAAATAATGCCCCCTTATTTTTTTTTTCATCTTGTATGGCCTTAATACGCCGTCGTATTTCTGCACCCACTGACATACCAGCTTTTTTTTTTCTTATTACAAATCTGTCATAACAGATTATTACTCAGCACAATGTGGCCTACTAACACCAAATACACAATTAGACAGTTAAGACTGTTCCGCAGAAATGTTGCACATATCAGGTACCGTTTCAGATCAAATGTAGTCATCTTTCCTGTGTTATTCAGCTTTTATGGTATTGTTTTCTATTGTACAAAGTATAGCTCAGGATAATTATGGTTTTCATATCTGAGTCAAAGTGAAACTGAACGTGTGAACTGACAACAGCAGCTCTTCTAAGTCAAAAGTCACAACTTCTAACGATTTTGCACCTTAAAATAATTAAATATTTCATTCAAGTAGGTAAAATAAAATGTAAAAAAAAAAGTAAAATGCAAACAAAAACAAATTTTAAAAAGTGGCAAAATGTTACAGAATACTCCATGTTAACATGGTATTTTATATTTTAAAAAAAATCCTGGATTTCCACCTGAATAGAGATCCACATCAAAATTAATCACTGCCCAAACTTTCCACTAAATGCATGTTCTTCACTAAAACGTAGACAAACACACTGAGACTGAGGATATAATTTGACTTGGCAGAGGGAACATCAAGGATCACAGCAGAGTTCCATAAACACACCTCTGTCTGTGACTACCTGATTGACTGGAACCCTTTGCTGATTAGGTTGTTTTTTTTTTCTTGTGGGAGAATGTGGAAAGATGGATTTTCCTCAGCGGTTAGTGATGGAGTTAAAGGGTGTATGACAACATGCTGGACTCTGGTTCAATAACGGTTTTTGTGCTGATTCATGAGCATGTTTCTTTAAAAAATGAACTAATTATCCCAATAACAGGAAATATAAGAAAAACGAGAAAGCAGAAACAAGCCTTAGGGAGGCAGTGAGGAAAGGGTGCAGAGAAGAGAAGTGAGACAACAAGCTGAGTGTGTAACAGAGGTGTGTGTGTGTGTTCTGCTTCATGGTGACCTCATTGTCATGTGATGAGTCAGTTCATATGATTAAACTTCGACCTCCTCTGATCACACTGCATCCAGTTTGCAGTCTTGGTTTTCTCACTTTCTTGAAAAACACACTAAAGAGCTTAAAAAAAGATAGCAGCAGAAATGTGAAGACTGCAAACTCAAGTATTTTACTTAACTACAGTTTTGATGCATTTGTATTCTACTTGAGTATTTTCTTGTTGGGAGAATTAATACTTCTAGCAAACATTTTAAAGGAGAATATTCTACCTTTTTTTTCTCCACTATATTTATCTGATGGTTGTAGGTTTCTTGTTACTTTGTAGATTCAGATTTACATTCAACATTTTATAATTTTTTTTTAATCCAGTAAAAAAAAATCTTGTCTTTTTTCAAAACATTAACTTTTCAGGAACTCCGCTCCACGACGCTATCAGCACAGGTCAAAGCACTAAGCCTTGAAGTGTAACACAGAAAGAAATGTTTCCATGAGGATTTATGCCTTTGCTGATATTCAGACGTTGTTTGAAAAACTTGTGTTTGGACAGCGAATACACTCTAAAGTCTTGTTGTATTTCCTGGGCCTTTACTGCAAACAGCCCAGCCACACCAAGTCAGTGTGAGACTCAGAAATCTGGGTCACATGACACATTGTGGTTTATTAGAGCTATTAAATATCAATTTTGCGCAGAGGGAAGGTCACAGTCTAAGACAGGAGAGTAAGTCATTGCTGCTGTTGTTGTTGTCTGAAATAACTCCGACTGACTTTCAGAGGTCGTGTGTAGAATCAAAGATGGTGACATAACCCAAAACCCAAACTGAGAAAATAGCCTTGGATACGTCAGGCTTTCTTTGGTGAAGGAGATCCTGTGAGTTTCTGCCTGTTTTGGCTGCTACTTTGAATTCATGTTCGTTCTATAGATGCCACACATGGATGTTCTCAAGAAAACTTGGTAGAAACGGAAACATGGTTACTTCAAAGGATGCAGTAAATCTTGTATGCAATGAACAGGGAAGTCTTCTGTAGAATACAGCAAAAAAAAAAAAAAAAAAANAAAAAAAAAAAAAAAAAACTAAAACTTGCCAACTGCATTTCTTTGGCTGAGGATGACAAAGATCCACATCATCAATTATGTCAAAGATTGGAAACAAGCTCAACCTAAATGCTGTAAGATGACAAGGATTGTGAAAAATCTAAACTACGATGCACAACGGCTGCCAAAGACAGATGGGCACATGAAGTAGATAACAACCCTGGTCTCATCCATGCTGTCAAGCTGCTGCAAGAGCTGATTCAGTTTCATGCAGGTTTCTGTAGGATTTATGTTGTTCAGTTCAGTTCAGCTTTATTGTCATATGTTTAAAACACAGGTGTTAAAAACAATGAGATGCTTACTCAGANCAGTTCAGCTTTATTGTCATATGTTTAAAACACAGGTGTTAAAAACAATGAGATGCTTACTCAGAGCCTCTTAACGCATACTTATATACAACACATAAAAACATATGAGCCATGAGAGAAAAATGCATACCTTAAGTCCATAAAAACATACTAATAAATAATTCAGGGGGGAAAAAAGCAGCATGATACTATCTAAATTGCGAGTGCAGTCATAGAAAGGTCTTCTCATATCCTTTCAGATTTGGTGCACTTCTGATCAGGAGTCAGAAGCCTTAGAATGGTTGAAACATTCTTTGCTGTGAGATCATCTGTAATAACTAGTGCAGTGCCCGTTGGAAACGTGCCTGTTCAGAACCGGCCGGACTTTATGGTGTGTGTGCCGCAGCCTGCCATAATTTTGTTCTGAATACCCTCGTGAGCTAGTTTGTTTGCTGTATGGTGTTGAGTTGAGACTGTGGCACTGGACCTGGATCATATGCTGTCACGTCCGGAGCGTGCAGACTACTTTTTACGGCACAGCTCAATTGAAAAACCGCTCATCCAAACAACTTCACATGCGACACTGCACGTCCTTGGGTCCTGAGCAAGAAACCTGCTGAATTTCAACTTCATACAGTGCCAGGTTTCTAGAGATATTGGTGCCACAGATGGATAAACAGAGATTTCTGCCTTTATAGTTAGATGGCATTAACCCTCTACTGAGAAATACCAGCAGTTCTGTTAAGTTATTCAGCAGTTGGCCATCGCCGTATCACAGATATTCTGCATCAGTTTTTGTGTTGTTTCAGGAACAGATCTTCCATCTTCAAGATGCGTCTGGCTTAAAAAAATCATTGAAGTTTAACCTAGTTTGTCCAAGTTATACAGCTCACAGATCACTGGTTACCTCTGGAAATTGCAACTTATCATCTGTTATCTGAAATGAATGCAGTTAAAGTGCATAAATAAGGAAATGCATTGCTTCAACAAAAAATATTGCTGCTCCTGCTCACTATTCCCTCATAGATCCGGTTCAGAGCTTATCAATCCACCCTTGTAAACAGTCCCAGTAGGTCTTTATCTTTGGACCTTATTATGTAAAATGAAATTAAAATCTATATCTAACATATGATTGAAATAGTGTTTAAAGCCATGTGGTATATGATTGGTTGTATTTACAGAGCATGAAATATGTGATTATACTGCACAGACGCACTGATTCTAGCCACTTTGAAAGTTCCATTTAAGATTTAAAGCTTCGTCTGAAAAGCATTCAGTAGCACAGCACACACCAGCAGCTATAGCAACTATACTAACTATAGCAAGCTAAGGGTGATATAAATAAAAACAGACTAATTGCATAAGAAAAATACAGATGGTCCCTTACACTCAGAAGATCAATTTCATTTCCAAAATTCTAAATCATTACAGGTTACAGTCAGACAGGTTAAGTGAATGATCGTAAACACCAAGGGTAAAAGAAGAAAGATTTTGGTACCGATTAGTAATTGATATTATTGTTTTTTGTTTTGTTTTTTTTTTTGNTTTTTTTTTTTTTTTAGTATTTTAACTTTTTAAATATGTATTTATTAGGCTTTTAAATCCTGTTGCCCCGCACTGTGCACTTACAGGTTTTTGTTTCTTCTGCCAGATTTGGTGTTCTGCATGAAGTGTGGGTCAGTTCATGTTGTTGTTTGCTGACCTGCATGCTTTTAATTGCCCCTTGAAGGACTAATAAAGTACTTTTCAACTGAATTGAATTGAATGTAGCATCTAGGCTGACCAAACCCGAAATAAAGTGAAATCAGTTTGTAGTAGTGGGATTCAGCAGAGATCAGGGCTGCTTCTGTTCACGTCTAGACACAGGAAACACCTTAAAGAATCCAATTCAAGTGGAGCTGAATGAGAAACAGTGAAAACAGTCACTTCAGTTACAAATATGACATTAAGTTGACATAAACAATGAATGTTTGTGCCTATTTTGTCATCATATCCAGATTTCTAATAATTGCAACTAAACCAAGCTTGATTATGGATCCGGATTTCAAGGATAGCAACATTAATGGTCAAATTGTTTGTATATTGTTTGATATGACTTTGTCTTTGTTGTTCAGCAGAATAGTGGATTGGTGTATAAAGAACAGTTTTCTACCTACGTCTGGAATTTGCTTACTGTGATACTAGGAGCTGTTAGACAATGTTTTTCAACCTTCAACAGCCTCCTGACTGCAGTTACACACAATAGCGAGGTAATCTACTTTTGCTACAGCGATTTAAAGCAAGAAGCTGCTTGTTTCCATGTTGTAAAGTTTTCGCAAACCGGTCAAACTGCTGAAGTGAAAGATACGAGTTCTCAATGAGCTAAAACGTGCATATATTCACCTTTTCTTTCTGTGCAATCACATGCGGTGTATTCATAGTAAAATCTATCACCTGGGGCGAAGAAGACATTTTAGCATTCATTGGTTATTGATCATTAAAGTGGTCCAACTTTCTGGTGTTTATAGTATCTACAAGCACCAACAATCGTGCACAAAAAACATGTGACTTTCACTTTCGTCAATATCTCTCAGCCCTACTCATCTAGCAAATACGAATGATTTTTAAACTAAACTCCATGCTATCTGTAGCATAATGCAAATGAACATAGAGCACCAGTAAGTAGAAACCACTAAGAATCAAACGAAATTTACCAAAAGGCACAAAACACCAACTGCAAAACCACCAACTGCTAAATGGTGATAAGATACGACTTTGGCAGGAACAGGCACACACCACGGGGCGTGCGCAATGTCACAATTTCAACTTCCCTTAATGGTTTAATAAAACAAATAAATAATTGCAGGGAGAGAATGGGAAAGCTGTGACGCGGCAGGCCCAGCATGACAGAGACGTGCATCTTGCTGACACAAAGCAGCAGCAGGAGATTGAGCCTCATCAGCACAGAGATCGGATCTGCTAAAGTGCTGCAAATATTCCCAAACGACTGATCCATACGGCACTTGACTGCATTAAGAAAATCTCTGAGCGGTAAGGAGAGTTTTATCAGAGGCTGAAGCTAAGAAAACAGAACAATTTACAGTAACAAAGCTGGGGATATGGTTACTTTTCACCCTCATACGTAAGGATACAGCTGAGGACAAACCAACCTGCTCTCACTTTGCTGATCCTTCATCTGCAGAATTTTATAGGCTTACAGAAATCTTTTTCAAACATTTGTTGAGAATTCATTGATTTAAAAAAAATGTTAAATCTGAAACCCATTCACTCTCATTAAGACTTTTGAGGAAGTCAAAAGTTTTAAAAATTCAAGATTGTTGCTATAGCACCATCATCAGACTCGCACGGTACACTCTAGGCGAGACTGGATCATTCTACAAAGTTTGGTGCATTTCATACCAATAAAGTCATATTTGAAGCTGAGCTAAAGTAAGTTTCTGTGTGTGTGTGTGTCTCTCCAGCAGTGAGAGGTAACTGAGAGGTAGTTCAAAGAACAAAAAAAAAAAAAAAAAAAAGCCCCCATAAATCATCACCATGGCAACACAGTGACAGATGTGCAACACAACCACAACTCCACTACTGCGTCTCCAGTTCCTCCAGTCAGCTGTACTTACCCACTGACTGGTTGTTGTTGGTGGTGAGGTTTCGTGCACAGACAGCCGTGCCAACGCCACAGCTGGTTGATGACGAAGAGTTGCAGAGCTTCAGCGTGTACGCCACTTTATTATCCTGGTCGATGGCCTCCCACTGATAACTGCAGTGCATGAAACGACAAAAAAGAAAAAAAAAGAAAAAAAAAAAAAACCCNAAAAAAAAAAAAAACCCAGAGCATTAAACCTGAAATATAATTAAAAAGAAAAACATCTATGGACAAGCTCAGCATATATCCTTTAGACTCTTAAACAGACCTGCATGAAGCCCAAGACCTCCAAGTTTTATAAAGAGGGTACAGGAAGTGAATCTCAAAGATAATACTCATTCTTATACATTTTCCAAATATGAATGTTTTTAGTAACCGAGTGAGGAGTGCACTTACAGTAAAATATTTCGTTTTATTCTTTTCTTATAAAATCAGGGACCCTCTGGGAAAACTCTGCATGGTTCCCAACTGATCAAAAACACTAAAACATTCTGTCATTACAGACTTCAGGTAGCACTATTTCAGAGTTAAACATAGCAAGCTTACCCAAGAGTGTACTGTGAGCTATTTCTGTGTCCCTCAAATTCATTTCTCCCTGTTGTCCCACAATATGAAAGACCTCCTGGTCTTTCATATTGTGGGACATATTCCAGGACACCATCCTCAACTTACCCCTCCACCCACTACCGAACCACCCACCCTTACCTAGTCTACCACCCCTCACATCTCCAAGATATCCTGACAATAGACCCTTCTTACCCCACCTACATGACCTTGGATCATCTCAGAAACTTTTGTTATGATTGTTTTGTACTTGCTACATGATCTGTAGATTTTTAAAATCCTCTTGCTGGGTTATTGTCCCATTGTTGTATTGTCTATTTACCATTTCTGTTACAACTTTTGTTTCTGTTCCTGCTTCCTCACCTACGGCTCCTGGCTGTCTGTGAAGAAATTTCTCTTTTAATTTCCTTTCCAGAAGATTCTGTTTACCTTTACACACTTTGATTTTTTAAGTTTTACTCTTTTTTTTTTTCCTTGTCTTTTTTTTGGGTCTGGATCAGATACCATTGTTAAGTGGGTCTATAAAGCCCTTTGCCCTTTCAGACACTGTATGTGATACTGAGATAAACAAATAAACATGTTGACTAACATCACCTCCATTATATCCAGTAATCTGCCTGATCCTATCTTGTTTGCACCATATGTCTTTATGAAAATTCACATCTAGGTCAAAGAACAATAAAGTTAAATAAAATTTTAAGTTTAGTCTTTGTGACTTTTTTTTTTAAATTTAGACACAATAACTCTGATTTTCCTCAGTAATTTCACGATTAAAGTTCAAAATCACACCTTGTGTCAGATTTTGTCCAATTAATTCCACATGCTGTGACAGATAATTAATTTTATTAAAAATACACAGTAAATAGCTGTTTAAAAACAGCTGTTACTTCTAAAGGTTATCTAGCTTGCTAATATAATGCTACCAAATATGAAGGAGACTTTGGTGTTCTTAACAAAGCTGGTTTTACGGGTTATTTCCTGGTTATCGTTTACCGAATTATCCAGGTCAGTCTTAGGTAAATATTTGAATACCAGCTACGTGATTAGCTAACGTGACGTTAGCTTTGTTTTGTACAGTATGCCTCGTTCGTGTGGATTTTATATGCCGAATTCATCAGAACACCTAAAGGTTTCGTAAAATACCAACGGTTATGCTTTACAATATCATCTTGTTAAACAATAAGTAAGTTATTATTTATCTGTAAGGCTTTTTAGTAAAGTCTGGGTTGACGTTGTGGTTTTAGTTTGCTGCTGGAGGTCTGGTTTACCTGCAGAGGTCCTGGTACCACGGGCTGCCGTCTTCCTCCGCTCCGGTCCGGACAAAGAAACACCCCAAACATGCCAGGAATAAGAGAACGAATTTCTTTGGGACAAAATAACTAGATTTATCCAGAATTAACATTCTTTATGTGGTGAATATAGTCTGTGGCAGTGAACTAAGACGACATGATACAGCAGAGTCTGTCAGGTCTGAACCAAACCAGAGGAAGTGAATGTATCACATGACACAGCATCACATGATATCATCACTGACGCTGCATTAAAGGTCTGTGGGAAAATACGTGCTAATCTAGACCTAATCATGTTTTTCGTACATGCACAATTCTGATATGCCAGTTGATACGATATGAATATATTTGTTAATAGGAGGTTGAAAGTGTAAGTCTTGTATTTAATTAGGTTAGTCTGGTGAACGTGCGTCCTTCCTAACAAAGCACGCATTTTTATGACTACTCATTGTATGGGGTAGCAACGATTTGCACTTTGTATACCACTTAAAACAACTAAAGGAACTCAGACTATGTCATTTATTTTGTTTCTAAATTCTAACATCGAAAAAACATTTATTCAACCAGAATAAATGCTAATGTTACAACAGAAACATGTGTTTGTATATTTTAAAACAAGACAGAGAAGGAACGCAGCATTTGAATAAGGGAGGAAATTGAAAATTTGAGCTAGAAAATTCTTGTAATGAGTGTTCTTGAAATGATTTGTCTGGAAACGGGTTTAAAAATGTTACTGCGTGTGTGAAATAAGGCAACAAAATATTTTTCTAAGGACTATAGCTCCCTCTTTTGGCGACATGATGCAACCGTAGAACCAAAATTGTCACATTGACGTTTAATATGTGCCCTGAATGTGTGCACTGAACTGAAATGTATGTAAACTGAACGTCACATATGTATTCCTCTGATTTTTTTTTTTTTTTTTTTTTTTAATTATTTCAACTAAAATCGTATTTGGACGTACACATTTGTAGAAGAGCTTGTGTGTGAGATTGAGCTAATTTAATTTTAAATTATTTTAGCTCACAGTGAAGCTAAAAGGTCTTAAGAATACCTGTAAAAATAAAAGATTTCAGTGAAATATATCAATAAGTGGGACCTCATATCAAGTAAGAGATTATTAAATTTTTAAAGCAGATCCTGATTTAGAATATAAAATTTTTTTTTTCCACTTTCTTTAACATTACTAGTCAAGGCACTTGTCAGCATTTTGTCTATTTTTCAAGAACCAAGACATCAATCTTAATGGCAAAATTCAGGCATATCAACAGGTGCAATTTATCTAACAGCTGTTGGTTTGTACAGTGGAAGTCTCCTGTCTGACACATTATCTGCCTGAGTTTGTGCTGGTCTGCAGGAGGAGCTAAGAGGTCAGACTGTCAGTCTACATACAGGATGAGCTGAAAGGGAAGGGTGTGTTTTGTTTACTAGACCTCACAGAAAAGGTGGGAAGCTATTATTTAATGTGGATTCTGCAGTTAAAGGTAAGTGAAATCTCCATATATTTACATTGTAAATTCCTCATTTATGTAATTTACCAACATTTATTTGAGCAAAGCCACAGCCAAGCAAGTTTTTGTGGTCTTAGTGTTTATAACTATATCCTTATATTTCAGGGTGGGAAAACCTCTAAAGCAGCATTTAGACCATCACAGGAAACTAAAACTCTTAACATTCAGGATAATTAAGTTTTTTCTAGTAGGGTGACCCACTACTCCTACAAGGAAACTAGCATGTGTTTTTGTGTATAATTGTGATTATGGTATTGGTATATGCTTTAATTAGTAGTTATTAGGCATTTTATTCCATCAGTATTTTCTTGGCTTAAGATGAATAAGATCAAGTTTTTCCACTCTAAAAGCCTGCCCTATTTTTAATTTAAGCAGCTAACTAATGGTAAAAAAAAAACAAAAAAAAAAAAAACTGGANAAAAAAAAAAAAAACTGGATGTGGGTAAATTAATAGAA
Source organism: Lucifuga dentata (assembly GCA_014773175.1). Classification (NCBI taxonomy): domain Eukaryota; kingdom Metazoa; phylum Chordata; class Actinopteri; order Ophidiiformes; family Bythitidae; genus Lucifuga; species Lucifuga dentata. The sequence goes on from VXCM01001103.1 coordinate 66,254, forward strand.
AGACTGTTAGTAAGCTGGTACAGTGCAGCTTGAGCCAGAACTCTGTCTGATTGGACAGGTAGACGAGGTGTCGGGTTTGTTAGGGCTTCTCAGATTTAAATGCCTTACACGCATATCAGGTGCAGTCAAACCAGGCAGAATGTAAACTGTCTGAAACTCAAGTTTTTGTCAGTGCACATCGGTAAAAGCAGACAATTTTCCCATCATGATTATCTAACTGCAAAATACTAACACATAATCAGAGATAAACCCTTAAAAGAAATATACCATCTATTGTTTTCTATTTTTCTAGTTTATGATGCTGCATGGCTGCATCACTGGTGTTCAGGCTACACGATGGAGGTCCTGAGCTGGTGAGGGAGGTTCTTCTGGAGCGTGGATGGGAGGAATACAATGAAAGAGAACAGAAGGAGGAAGACTGGAACCTCTACTGGCGGGTGTCTGCCTTTCGCAACTCTGAATATTACAACTTGTTTCCATGGCAGCGCCTCAACCACCATCCCAAAACTCTTGGGATCACACGCAAGGTGATGATTCTCATGCTCACATTCACAGCTGTTTCCTGTTGATCAACTAAGTTCTTTTTTTTTTTTTTAAAGTNTTTTTTTTTTTTTTAAAGTCAGCTACCTCTGTACTCCCACTGTGCATGTCCAACTAAATGAATAAAGAATATCCATAAAGAGTTTTGAATCAAGTCAATATTATCTATGTTAAAGGATCCAAACATTTTTTTTTTTTACTCAAACAGTGCAAAAATAATCCTGATATCATATTTTACCATGCTGATTGAACACTGACACATTTCCCTATTGCAGCTAGAAGTCAATTAAAATGAAGTCATAGTGAGTCACCAACAAAATTAAACAGGGAGGTGCAGGTGAGAAAGCTGATCTGTGCTCCTAATGATAAACCCCTACTATGTAACTTCATGAAAATAGAGCCCCTGACCCCCCAACATTTGCCATCTTCAAACCATAAATCAAATAGAAACTGTTTTTTATTCTGTGAAAAAAGCATATTGAACATAATGTTCTGTAATTCATTGGAAGGACTGCTTGGCACGCAACCTGAGGAGGATGAGGGCCACGTTTGGTTCAGCGTTGTATGACTTCAGTCCCACTGTCTTTATTCTCCCCAAAGACCACACTCATTTCCTCGATGTGTCCAACAAACTGCGTCTGACCAGAGGACTGTCAGTCTACTGGATCTGTAAGCCTGTGGATCTCTCCCGAGGCAGAGGGATTTTCATCTTTGAGGATATTAAAGACTTGGTCTATGATTCCCCTGTGATCATACAAAGGTACGTTAGCAACCCGCTACTCATCTCTGGGTACAAGTTTGACCTGAGGATCTACGTGTGTGTGAAGAGCTTTCACCCGCTGACTGTTTATGTTCATCAGGAAGGCCTGGTGCGTTTTGCTACGGAGAAATATAGTCTGTCGTGTCTGCACAACCTGTACGCTCACCTCACCAACACCAGCATCAACAAGCTCGGACGCTGCTATAGAGCTAATAAAGAGAGCGTGGGAAAAGGGTGCAAGTGGACCATGAGCAGGTTCAGATATTTCCTCTATTCTCAAGGCACTGATGAGCTTCTATTCTGGCAAAGAATCAACAACATCGTCACTCTAACGTTGCTCACCATCGCTCCATCTGTCCCCTGTAGTCCTAACTGTGTGGAGCTGTTTGGCTTCGATATCCTTATTGATGCCAAGTTTAAACCCTGGCTGCTGGAGGTCAATTCCAGCCCTGCATTGACTTTGGACTGCCCGGTGGACATTGCAGTGAAGAAAGGGTTAATTGGTGATCTAATTGATCTGATGAACTACACGTCGGTTGACAGCTTGAGAGACAGGGCTTATCAGAGACAAGGCTACAAGCAGCCTGGTGTCCCTAATAACCAGCACTCACAAGCTCCAAGAGTGTCAAAGAGAAAGCCTGTTAGCCATTCCTCACAAACTCAAACTCTTCCTCTGCTAAAAACTATTAGCCAGCATCAGCCCCAAAAGATTACCAAAGTAGCTGGCTACCAAAGGTACCGACCTCCTGTTGACTTAAACAAGGTCTACACATCCAGGGGCAGAATATTTAACACCAACATTACCACAGCCACCAAACACCAGACTGATCAGGACCTAAACCTGACACTCAGTCCACATTCAAGGACAAACATGCCGGTTGTTGTAAACAGACAGACGTGCCCAGCATCGTTTCTGATGGGAAACAGGACTCTTCGCAAGTCTGCGGTTACAAACCACAATGACACCAAAACTGAAACTGAGATGAGGCCCTCAGGAAAGACAGACGTTTCATTTTCGATATCCGATATCCCTCAGCGGAGATTTGAACCTTCTGCTGCACCTTGGAAGCTTCCACACATCCACAGGTAAATACTGTTTTCTTAAAGTTATAGTTATATAGTTACTAGTTTGCTAAAAGCTGTACTTCCTGGGGTCAAATATCCTGCAAAAATATATGCAGTTGTACAAAGTAAGGATGTTAAAAAGGTTTAAACAGTATTTCTATTTAAGATTTTGTTGACGTTCGTATACAGTAGGTTATGGTCTGATCAGTCTACCTTTTAACCTATAAATATAATGCTGTTGAAGGTACAACTGATCAATCTTGCACTGACTGTCTATGGAAAGCTCTTAACTTATGGACATTTTGATGAGGTTCCAGAAAATTATAATTTTTATCATCCTGGGATTCAGTGTAGACTTTAGTGTCTCTTGACCTAAATGTTAATGTTATAATATGATATTACATGTATATAAAATATCAGGCACAGGGAAGTCAAATACCGAATACTAATTGAGTTGTTATGGCTGATTTGCAGCAGGCCGGTACAGACTCCTTTGGAGAGAATCGGAGCACTAAATGGACATCAGATTCCTCCGCTGAGAGTTGGAGATTTCATACTGACATTCCCATTCAACGCCACTACTCTGAAGGCCTCACAGAATACACTGGATGTGAAAATAATCATACAGGAGCTTCACAAGCTGACTTGCCGTTTGGCCTCAGGCTGTAAGCAATCAGACATAAAGAAGCAGAAGAGAGAAAAGGAGGAGGTGAAGGAGGATACTGACGGCATCAAATCTTATGATGGTGAGGGAGACTTTGAGTCACTATTCTGGGGGCCGAAGGAGCCTCTGTTGCTCAGTCAATACTTCAAATCATCTTAGAGTGATAGTTTTTAATGTTTTGTTTTCTATTTTTAGTTTGTTTTGTGTGTGTTTGGCACTAAGATCTAACTTATTTTTCTTTACCTTTTCAGCCATTGTGGCTGATCATACTAACCGCGCAGTTCTTATTCCTACAGAAGGCAAACACACAATCTACCACTTAAGGAATTTTCCCTGGAAAGATCTATTTTTCCATCTAGATACAAGATAAATCACTGTTTTTCTATATCAGCTCTCAAACAATTATAACAACATGTTGTCCCAATCAGCTTTTATTGACAGGTACAACTTGTTGTATACATAAAGTATACAAGGTTATAGTATGACATTAGCAATCTGATGCAAGTCACTAATAGCATATACTTGTCATGCCAAAACTGTCTTTTAAAATATGCAAACTTATGTAAGAGAATGCCAAACATATTCTTCAGATTTGAGAAAGACTTTGGCTCTTTAGAGTTGTGACTGCCCTCTGCTGGACTTCAAGAGGACAGCGATTGGATGATATCAGTGTCTGCTCCACATAAAGCTCCAAAATATTCTCAGAAATTCTATTCTTGATTGTTAAAAATCTATAACAGTTAAACATTGTATTGTGGGAAAGAATAGCAGATATCCACTATGATTACATCTTTATATAACTGTAAAATCAATTTTTTTTGTATTTTTAAAACTGCAGGATTTATAAATTCATGTTTATCAATTTTTAATCACATTTTTTTATAATGTAAAAATGTTAACGTCGCTCAACTCTGACTCATGATCTGGAAAAAATGTGTGAAACAAAATACTTGTTACATATCAGAGTTTAAAATCTTTTTCTATTAAAATACTAAATATGAAAATATTTTTAAAGTATTTTCTAAATGTAAACCAACAATATGAACCAATATGAACCAATCTATGAACTGTGATTACAATCACTGATTACTGATTATCATTATTTGAAAACACTATGAGACATTAAACCCACTCACTTTCTGGCTCATACTGAACACACAGTCATTGTGTGTGTTGTTTGTGTGTGTTATGGTCCTTTTCCTTAACGCGCACTCTGCCTGATGAGTACTTAGTTTCCTGTTTTCCATTAGAGTAGATGGTCTTCACTGTCCCATTTGGATACTCTCTCCTCTTATACTGGGAAGTGTGGATCTCTCTCTGACCGTTGGGGAAATCCACCATCTTCTCACCCGACCTGGAAGAGATGCGTGATGAGCTGACAGGTATTAAAGGGCACATAAACGTTGCACAGACCTGAAGAGCCTGAACCAACTGAGATATTTCTATTTACTTTAAGAATCCAGCTAAATCTAACACGTGGTTTCTGTATGCTCTTAAAAATTTAATCCTATAAGGCCACTTGGGTCACATTTGATACATGATTTTCTGAGATCTCTACATCATCAACATGATCAGTTATTGACCAAAATGCCTATTATATTGTATCTAAAAAAAAAAAAAAGTTCCAGTTTAAATCCTGTTGAGTTAAATAAATGCCTGCTGTGTCAAATGTGATTTAAAAAAAAAAATCACATGCAAAAAAAAAAAAAATTCTTTTTTTTTTGAGTTGTTAAAGGGTTCAATAAAGAAATAACTTGCAAAAAATTTTCTGGTAATTATTTCATGGGTCAGGCTTTACAGGTTAAATCTTTTTGCTACCAGAAATGCACTTTTGAACATCACTGCTGAAATGTTAATTTGACTTTTTATCATGTGATTTTTCATCAAAACTGAAATAAATACCTTTATTGATATAAACTGTTGGTATCATTTTTCCACATTAATTACTTTGTCCATATTATTCACCCATCCTACTTTTTTAAGAAAGAACATAGGAATATTTTGTTAAATTTAATTTTGAAGTGACTAAACTAAAAATAAGGACAAAGTCTTTAGCTTTCTGCCTTTTTGCCAGAGTTAGAATAAACCAATATAAGGATTGACTGCTAAGTTCTGAGCCTTGCATAGAAAGATCTAATGTAGTGTGTTGCAGTTATTTCTGTTTCAACATAATCTTCCAAATTAACTCTTCAGCCAATGATGGTGGAGGAATTTTATCACAGTTTAATAGAAGTCCTTTTCTTGGCTGTCCAAACTAATAATAATAAATTAATAGCTAAAGGTCAAGTAGCGATTCAGTCTTACGGTGAAAAGTGAACGATAGTGCCATCAGGGAAGACCGTTTTCTCTCTGCCATCAGGCTCCAAATACTTGATGGTCTGGTCTGGAAATAAGATCTCTCTCCTTCCTCCAGGGTGACGCTTCTCTGTTTCCGAGGGAAAGATGATTTTATCAGCTACAGTCAGGGTCATATAATGACAATAGTTTCAGTTAAACTTTTTAAGGGACAATGACAAGCTCCAGTTAGAGTGTTTTATAAAATACAGTTTATTCCATAAGTGATGTGTAACTAAACTCTATGCATGTGATGAGTCTGTTGACAGTAAGTTTGTTAATCCAGGTCATTTTTGTAGTTCTCACCAATCTGCTTGTTGGGGAAGTGAAGGACCTCCAGACCGCTTGGGTATGTGGTGTGTGTTGTTTGTGCACCAGCATAGTAATACACCTGCAATAAATAAGCGTAGTCCGTACAATTTGTGATTTGTCATGTTTTGAACAGCTGTTTTGCCTTTCTAATCGAATTACTTGTGGTCTGAACTGAAGCAGTCTGGTTCATTTCTATGCATTAAAATCAAATTTATATTGTTCCGTATATTGATATGTAATAAACATGTTAACAGAACTCACAGCTTTTCCATCTGACAGTACGTGTTTGACATCTCCATTGCAGAATGTGACTGTTACTGTCTTCTGATCTGCTGAAATCATTTTCCTCGTCCCATTAGTAAAAGTCATCAGCCTGCGGCCATCAGACAGAAGCTGTTCCATCTGGGAAGACAAAGAAATCTTCATCAGTTCTAAATTTGCAATGTGACGGTCATTCTGATCCAAATAATAATTTTTATTTTTTTATTTATTTCTTACCTTCCCATCAGGGTAGCTCGTCTGCTCACCCATGTGATGGTCTTCACCTGTTGTGATGTTTTGACTCACGTTGGTCCTCTGTGGTCCTGAAATCTATCGTGTAAAACAACACAAAGGCCAGACAGTTAATAATGAAAGCATTACATACAGACTGTGGAAAATATTATTGTTCACTGATATTCATTCAATATTATGAATTTTTCCCTGAGTTTTTGCCGCATTTTGGATTCCCTTCTTCTTTTATCAGCAAAATCAGCCAGAATACCTTGTGTGTTGTATAAATTAATCACTTTACTTAAATGTTTGATAAACTGCTTATACTCTTATACTCTGCAGTAATAAAAAGTTATTAAATACTCCTTCTAATATGCAAATATTGAAAGAGCTGTACTTCTTCGATGTTTCTTTTCAAATGTGAATATGCTTTAAAGCCAGTGAACACTGCAGAGTGACAAACTGACACAAAGAGCGTATCGACTTGCACTGCATGGAAAAGTAATGAGGTCTGTCAGTGGTTTGACGCCTCTTTTTGTTCATCTTCATCAATTATTGCTGAGATGCTTAAAAGCCACTTCACAGTGTATTATATACATGAATAACTCAATACAAACAGATCTGTCTTCATGAAAAGAAAACACACAAACAATGCTCATGAGGTGCTGACTACAAGTCAGTAACAAAGGAAACAATACAGGACAATACTGTAAGTCCTGAAAGGAAAACTTTATACAAAATAAAATACAATAATAATTATGTATATATATATATACATATGTATAAGTTGGACCACAAGATCTTCATCAGGGTATCATAATGATTGATGATGCCATAAAGACTATTTTCCAGTCAGATAACAAAGAAAACAAAGATCCAATCAGGTTTAGTCGAGCTCCATTTATTTCTACATCTAAAATAGCAACAGTAGAATTCTGACAGAATTCCATTTTTTTTTTTTTTTTAGCAGTTCAACTTTTTATGTGACAAATAAAAGCCAAATTTGTTGAAAAGCAAAATTGCAAAAATTACTTTAGACTTCAATGGGTTAAAATCCTCTTTTGAAATGTTATTATGAAGAAGAAATTTGGGGAAATTGAAAGTTAAAAGTTTTTCAGAAGAATAGGATGAAGAACCAAACATTGTGACTGTGGGTGTGCTGCTTTTGGGGGCCATTTTTTCCCATTTCGCTAAAGATGGGAAGGCAAAAGGGCAGTTTGACATCTATCAAACATAAACTTGCATATTTCTCTGCCTTCAACTTTGTAGGATNCAAAAGGGCAGTTTGACATCTATCAAACATAAACTTGCATATTTCTCTGCCTTCAACTTTGTAGGATACTTTTTTATAATCCTGAATCTACAATAAAAAAAAATATCACAGGATAATAATGATCAGACTGTTTTCTTTCATATCCTCCATCTAGTATTTCAAACTAAAAGCACACAAAGCAGTAAATTTCATGTGCTTACCAAGTTTACATACATAAATACACACCTCTGTCTGTCTCTCCTGCGCTGCAGTGTATGTTGATGCAGTTCTGTTGTTGGACACTAGATGGTGCTGTGGCGTAACTTTGAGAATCTCCCTCAGTTCACAGTTTTCTCTGCTCAACTCCTTCAGCTGGCGTCGAACTACAAACCAATCACTCTCTCTCTGCTCAAACTGCTGCTGCAGAGCCTCCATCTGCTGCCTGAGGGCCTACACACACACACACACACACACACACACACACACACACACACACACAGAGATCTGTATGTGACTCCTGTTGATTTTGTTAGACGTGGGAGGCTGTTTGCAAATGTTTGCGCCATTAAGTGTTTAGTTTCTCAGAATTGCACCTGCTTACAAGAATATCTATGAGAAAACAGGAAATGTGTTGCAGAGTTTCCATCTGAGGGTTGATTGATAAGTTCTGAGCTCTTCCAACACACTAGTGGATTTCATCAGTTTCACCTCACTCCTTTATTCAAATCTTCCACAGCTGACATGACAACATCATCTGTCCAAATATGTTCCAGTTATCTATGTATGTATCTATTATGTATCAGGCTCAGAACTTATCAGTCAATCCCTGTATATATTCACATAATTCTCATATGTGAAACCTTCTTGGTCACCCCTGCCAGCTGACCTATCCAGAAACACTGACTGCTATCTTGTTATTCTAACTTGCAATGTATTAAACTATAGTTTTCATGTTACATTTAGGTGGTGTTTCTCTTTAACCACACCTCCACATTCTCTGAGTATGACTGTAAGGATCAAAGATAATGAGTGCCAGTGTAACAAGGAGATAAATGATGATAAAGCAGATAAAACAGGCAGAAACATGCCTAGTAAAGGGGAAAAAGTTGCACCAGGAGTCTGTCATGGTGAGAATGAGATCAGCAAAATTCAGATTAATCAGAATAAAATGGAAACTGCTCCTTTAAATTTTCCAAGTAAATCAATGGAGCTCCACGTCATTTCTCAGCATCACTCTGCTTCATGTTCAGACAACCAGTCTTTCTGTTTCAGCTTCCAGAAGCTGCCAAGCTGAAACTAAAGTTCTACTTTACAGTGCTGGTTCTCAGCCAGGAGTCTCTAGCCTGATAGTCGTCCGTGGTAATATTGCAGAGGGTCCATGGAATAAATGGAATAAACAATTTTCGGATATTGATGACAAAAGTCTCCAATCAGAGGCTATAAAGTACTTAACAGACCCAGTAAAATATGTCAGTGAACAGCAGAAATATCATAAAATAAACACAGTAAGCAGTGTGAAATAACAAAACACTTACATGATGTGTTTAAAAAAAAATACATACCATTATTAATAGTTACCAATCACTTATAGATCAAAACAATATTTTTTAATAACTACATTCTTGGAATGTGTAGGAAATGTGTAGCAGGTAAGATCAACAGGTCCAATACTCAAAAAAGGTTGTGAATTGCTGCTAAGTATTGCTTAATTGTTGGATTAAAGGAAAATGATTATCTTTTCCGCAAGGAAACAACAATGAACAGGGATGATGCCGGTTACGCAACATACACAATGTAAGAGTAATTTAAACTCATTCATAAATAATGCCTGCAGCACAGAAGGTATGACACTGTAGTGATACATTCATTGCCATTGAGAAGCAAATAATGTTAGTATTTTTCCACTTTTTGCAATATTTCCACCAAACACTGACCTGAATTTCACTGGATTCCAGTTTGTGCAGACTGTGTTGGCTTCTTGAGGCACAGAGGATGTTTTCCATCTCAAATTCATCCTCCTCACCCACTCTTTCTCTGCTTAAATACAGGCAGAACAGATTTTCAGACCACAGGTTTAGCAAAAGTTTCTCCTCCATTTCTGATCGTTAATTTTAAGATACTTGACAATCTTTTTATTCTGAATGAAAAAATATTATAATGAAAATAATTTAAATTAAACAACAAGTAGAAGTTAAAGAGTGTTTTTAAGATTTGCAGTAAGATTTGCAGCTTGTGCTCAGAGTGTGAAACACTCAGAGATAACCTGACAAACATTTCAGTTGTTTACTATAAAGACAATAAAGAAGCGAGAACACGTAGACTGAAATCAGGACAAACTGACACGATAAAAATCCACATCCTTGTACATCATGGTTGTGCTGAGACGTATCAAAGTGTTGATCACCTGGTGTGGTAGCAGAGCATAAATGATCAGAATTTTTTTTACCTGTGAAATCCCCTTGACATTTGTGCCGTTTTTGTTTCATCTGGATCGTCAGGTTTCTTTTCTGGGTTCAGTGTGGTTATCTTAATCATTTTCTGAATCCCTAGATGTGAAAAAGTTACACTAAAATAAATTCTACATTGACAAATTCAACAGAAGGCACCATTTGAAAAGACAAATTCATGAAAATTCTACTTATCCTGTGTGAGATATACTCCAGTATACATACTAGAATATAAAAACACAACAAAGATAGGCTACGTGCAGAGCAACAAAAAAGTTTGTCTCTCAGCTTACATGTATGATTTAGGTATGATATGTATGTTATTTTGTAAGAATCAACAAGTTGATTTTAATAGCGCACCAGAATGATTTGAAACCAATGGCGGTCTGAAAGGTAGGAAAAAAGTTTTTAATTCACCATTCCAGTAGTATGCTTTGGGAAATGACTGTCAGTAACCTTACGTGTATGAAAATTGAATATATTAGACTCAAACATGCAAAATAGGTGGTATGGTCCTTTAACTACAATAAAGAAAATACACAAATGGAAAACAGCAACTCTTCCTTTTTCCTCAGTAAATACATTTAAGGTCAAACAAACTCAAACTGAGAAGGAAAAGGAGAGAGAACTGTTTATTTATTTTTGGGTTAATTACTTAATAAAACTGCTCATTACTGTTCCATAAACAACTGTGGTCTTGTTTTGCTTACTGTCCTCCTTCCTGAATTCTAGTCTGAAAAGGGTTTTTTCTGCTAAATTCGTGTTTATTCTGTCATTAGAAAAAAGAATCAGTCTGTTACATCTAAACACTCCTTATTAAAAATTAACATATTGCCTTGATTCTAATCAAATTTTTGGGATGAAAACCTATGGATTCTAACCTTCAATGACATATGGTTGCTTATCAGTGCTCTACCCTGCATCAAACCTTGCTGGCTTGCAGCTTGACCTCTGTGTCTAGATGCAGATGTTCTGCTGATGTTCTCTGAGGAGTCCAGATGTTCTGGGTTCCTCCTCTGTCATGATCTGTTCTTTGGTCACTTCCTGTTTTATTTTGTAGTCTTGGTTTTTTGCTGTCTAGTTTGCTTTACTTCCGGTTTTTGTTTAGTTTCCCTCCAGTTTTCTCCATCACCTGTGTTCTATCAGTTAATCACGTCTTCAGTATTTATACTACCCTGGGTTCCTTTGTTTTCTGCCAGATTGTCTTGTTTGCTTGTTTGCTTGTCCTGTTTGCTTGTTTGCCTGGTTAGCTTGTTTCTTGTCTCCTGGTTTTCCTGTCTTTATGTTTGTTGGTTTGTTTCTTTTATTTTTTTTTGCCGCCTGCCTTGTGGATTATCTGCCTGATTCCTGTAAGTTCATCCTGCCTCACTATCAGTAGTATTCTTGCCTGGACTTCAATTAAAGACTGTTTCTTCCTCATACACTGCCTGAGCCTGCATTTGAGTCCTCCTCCGGAACCCACCCGTCACATCCTCGTTCCTCTGATGTCTGGTTCTGGTCTCTGTGGATGAGAGCTTCACAGACAGCTGTGCTGTGTTGGACTGGATGTCAAAGCAGACATCTGTCAGGTGAGAGGAAGACATGAGGAACATTTTTAATGCATTTCAACTCATAGTATGAAAAACTCTCAGCCATCTGTATTTTCAAGGTAGGTAAGCCAAACCATCCAGAGTTACATCCAAACTATGGTAAGACTGATTCTCTCCTTAATATTTGTATTTTTTAAAATCCAATTACCACCTGTCAGCACTGTCAATTCCTGATCCTGAATTCCAACCATTCAACTTTTTAAAGATATGTTAAAATAAAATTACCACCAGTTTTATTGTGACAGTTAGAGCTGCAGCAGGAGGACAGTTGCTGGGCTCCTGGTCCAGATCTAAGACTTGGGTTCTGTTTTGGTTCCTGGATCCTTGGGAACACCCATCCCTCCTCAGTCAGACTTGAGGCATCGCTGGCATAATCATTGTCTGAGAGGTCTAAATGGGAATCCCGTTGGCTCAGGCAGGGATTGGGGGATGGGAGCTTGGGAAACCGGTGACACTGAGATGATGATGGGTTATCTTCATCCTCGCTGCTGCTTTTGCTAACGCTGCTTTCACTGGAATGCATGGGAATGGCAAAACATCTTGGCGATGCTGATGCTTGACTTGGAGTAGGGGAAACTGTTTTTGTTGAGACTTGTTTTTGACCTTTGACCTCACTCAAGCACATGCTGTTTGCTGGTTTTGACACGCTGCGCTGGCAGAGCTGATCTGTTTTTGTTTCATTGGAGCCTGCAGACAGATTGTCTGTATTTAGTCTTGAGATGCTTACTATGTGGTCGTTCACTGTCTTAAAACTAACAATAACTTCCTGATTTCTCTGGACCTGAGGGGAAGTTATGTTATCCATGTGAGGAGAGGAAACGTTAAAATGCTGCACTAAATGTGATCCGTTCACACTGTCGGGTTGCTTGGATTGCACCCATTGACCCTCTGAGGTGGCATCAGATGATGTCACAGCCTGTTTTCTATGAGGTCCTGTGCCTTTCAACAGATCTTTCACCTCATCTCTGTCAAATGTTTTCCCAGCAGTTTCTTCCATTTGTTTCTTTTCTGTTTTTTGTCTGAAGGACTTCCTAACCGAGGATAATTGGTTAATCTTGTACTTTTTAATCCCTCTCTCCATCTTCATCAGCTGGTCATCTATGTGTTGTTTCTCCACAGATTTACTATGCTCTCTCTCTCCTGTGGTTGACACACTGGTGTTCTCTTTAATGACTTGTGAGGAAGGTTTGTCAGGTGGAGTGTTCAAGTTGGTTTCTTTTGGGCTTTTGGGAAGTTGGAAAAAAGTCTTTGTGTGAGCATGGATATCTGTTTGGTTATTTTGGGGAGGTTGAGGATTGTATAGACCAGGATTGAAGTCTTGCAATATTTCAGCCTTTTTGTTCTGCTCAGACTGGCAGGTTTCAAGCTGCGTTCCTTCATCTTCCATGTACAGATGTGGGGCAGAGGAGTACCTCTGGAGGTTAACTTCCTGCTGGGCTGCTGCAGGCTTAGCGACGCCCTCCCCTGGTTAGTGACCTTGGGTTTATTTCTGTCTATCCTGGAAGTGCCCTCACCTTTCCATAAAAAGTAATGACCCTCTGACCTCATCACCTCATCTCTGCTCTGAAAGAGAGATTTTAAGAGTTCAGTCACATGTTTTCTTTATTATGAAGCCATCTGTTCAGTATAAATAACAAGGAAAAAGATTCAAGAAGGTTCAAATGCATTTTTAAATCATAAGCTTACAGGAACAGCAATGAAATGAACAGCAATGGAGAAATTTGGTCATCTTATTCTGAAACACTTTAGTTCATTGCTTAAATCCCCCTATGTGTAAGCTTACAGAGATACATTTACAGCCTTTCATTGTTATTTCATACCTGCTGCTCTTTTGACTCAGAAATTTTATGAACTTTCAGCTGCTCCTCTACTAACCCTTTAAAGGTTTTTTCCCCGTCCCTCAGAGCAGGTCTGATGTGCCTTGATAGACACAAAGAAAGAAAGAAAGAATCACAATAAATAAGTCTCTGTAAGCATAACATCTTGAGTAAAACCATCCATCCATCTATCCATCCATCCATTTTCAACCTTTGACCTGGGTGTAAGTAACAGAGAAGCTAAGTAAGATAGCCCAGATGTTGCTATCCCTCGACACATCCTCCAGCTCTTCCTGGGGCATCCCAAGGCATTCCCAGGCCAAATCGGCAATACAATCCCTCCAGCACCAATCCACCTATAGATCTCATCCTCCATTCTACACACTCTGAACTCTTAAACTACCTGGGACAGCAGCTCACTCCCCACTTCCAAAGTCCACTGTTTTGCAACAGATTGCTCACAAAATTATCCCAGAAAAATAGCGTGGAAAATTTATAAGCAAAAAACCCCAAACAGAAACAAACTGCGGTAGTACCCAAAATTGACCTCCTGAGTTTATCTTAAATGCCTTTTCTCACTAAAACATCAGCAAATTCAGCCCCAAAATCTTCTTGACCTGTTTGAGAACCAGCTATCTCAGTACCTGTCTTCAGGTTTTGCAGGCAGGAGGCTCCTCACGCCAAAGGGACTGACTGGGTCCTGGTCTCCATCTCTGTCCTCCTCAGTTTGTTCTGGTATGTCTGATTTTACAGGGTGGATAATTTCTGACATTGTAGTGACACAGACCAAAAATACAATCTTAATCTCACCTGTTATACTCTGCCATTAATCCTGGTTCTTCTCAGGCAGCCTTCATAATAAGAGAACACAGAAATCTGTGTAATGTGTTCCCTTTAAATTAAACATCAGAGGTTGCTGGTGCTGAAACTAAACCAATGCTAGAAGGGTCAGTAGCTACCTGACTGGCTACTGGGTTTTAATTATACAAAGAAAGCTCCTTGATCCATTGCATACTGACTGAGTAAGCCCTTATACAATAACATCATTGTCTGAGGAGAGGGTACAAGACTCGGAGGAGGTCAAAGGTCAGCTAAGAGAGAGGACAAAAACAGAAAAGGTATGGACAAGGTGGAGTTAAATGGTTTTAATATAAATCTGAGAACTTTGTTAAATCAAGAATCCTGGCTTATCTGGTTACACAGAATCCTCGATGTACTAACAGAGCCAATAAACCTGACAACCAGATTTTAAAAAATTCATTAATAATTAAATCCTCTGTAGCATTAAACAATTTCAGTTTAAAACAGTAGTTGCTATGTGATGGAAGCAGAAAAGTTTTCTTTTTGCATTCATTTATACATTTTGTACCAAAACGTGTTTGAAAACCAGTGAGCATGAACATTGTGGCATAGTTGTTTACCTTTTTCTGATGCTCTTACCTCATTAGTTTAACTTAAAAGTTGAAGATTTTACATTTAAAACATTTTTCTGATGCTCTTACCAATTAAAATCAGTAGAATAGCAGAAAAAAGTTTATTTCCTAACTCACCAAAAATTACAAGAATGAAAACAGGAGGGCCCTAGTGAGCTTACAATATCTCTATTGAGATAGAATCCAGAAAAAAAAACATAGAAAGGATTTTTTACTGACATAAATTTACAATAGTTAACTGGAGAGACCTAATTTGTTATGTGTAATGATGACATTTAAATCATAAATCAGACCTGGAGAGAGGTCATGTCCTCTCATCTCTGAAACATCCCAGAAGAAAGTCTGAATCTTAAGATTTGTCTGGACTTGCCACTGAAGGGTAGAATAAGTTGGAGGCATTCAGACTGTGGAGTGGAGCATCAGGCCAGAGGCATACCCCCATCTCCTCCTCCTCCTCCTCCCTTAGGATGCTGCATTCCTTGCAATTCATTTACATTCCCTTACATAGTAGAAAACAGAGACAGGAGTATGATGTCCGTCTTCTTGCTCTTGCATGCACATCAATCATAATTCCCAGAGATCCACTTGTGTGTGTCTGTGGAGAATTCCTCACAAGCTTCCTCCGTAACATTTTTAGCATCTGAAGGGAAGACATACGCTGACACTGAGCCAGTCAGATAAAATGACATGCAAAAGTCGTCATTCATGAGGAAGTCTCAAATTCATACAGTAGCCTGTGGGATTTACTGAACCTCTCAGAGCTGCAAAAAGGCAGATTCTCACAGTTTGTGTCATTAGCAGTGTACGCTCTGTGAGGAGGTGAGACGCTTGTGTAATGTTTTTTATGGAGTTGGCTGTGTGATCAAGGTAAAATCAGCTTGTGCAATCAGTGCAATTCCCACCCTGAGCAACACCTGAGTCTTTTATTTATGCACTAAAAATATTTTTGCACTTAGTTCCTCATTTGATGAATTACCACTCACAGATTCCTTATCAGAAAAACAGTTTGGATTATATGCTTACAAGCTGGTATCAGCCCCTGGCAAGCCTCATGGTCCCACAGTAGAAAAGTATCTGGTGACTCACCTCCTCTGACTATAAGGAGGAGCTTAGACAATGAGGCTGAACAGCAGGACAAATCCAACGACGCTGCTGACTATTTACTCTTCCCTGAATGCTGGGAGAATTTCTTCCAGAACTTGACGGTTACAACACAGGACGGCAAACTCGAGTGTCTTCAGAGTTTGGAAACCACAAACAGATATGAGGACTGACAAAAGAATTTTAAAAGTAGAAGAGGACTGTGCCCGGAGGCATTTGAACAACTTGTTTGACAGGATTTTTTTTTCTTTTCAAGTCTCTTGTGACAACTTCTGGTGAGAGTTTATGCAAGAAGAGATTTCCTTGTCAGTATCTAGAAAAGTATACAATAGTTTGTGCATACAGGACACAAACTTACCTTTTCCCGTATAGTACTTGCATGTTGTCTGATAAGTACACATAGTGATAACTGCTGTAATGGCAGGCTTAAACGTTTCTGGCTACCAAGCCATTGAAGACTGTGAGGCCACAAACAAGGCACTGTATAAATTCTATGCAGCTGTCATCATCATTATTTTCATCTTGGCTTTGCCTTTGAATGCATCTGTACTCCACCTCTTCATATTCAAGCTCAAGTTCTGGAAATCCAACACCAATAATATCTTCCTCTTCAACCTGGTCTTGGCCGACGTCCTCCTGCTCTTCTGTTTGCCCATAAAGGCCTACAACTTCATCCAAGGAGAACGGAGGAGTGACAACGACATAGTTTGTAAAGCTATGCTTTTCATGCTGTTCCTCAACCGAGGAGCCAGCATTGCCTTCCTAACAGTGACGTCCATTGACCGATACTTCAATGTGGTCCACCCTGGCCGAAAAAACCTCCTCAGAGCTTTCAAGAAATCTCCTCAAATCTCCATTATCATCTGGCTCCTTCTTCTGCCTCTCACCATTCCCACCATGCTCAAAACCTTTGAGTGCTGCAACAGCCACAAGGACACCGGTGTGAAAGAAGATGTCTTAATCAAGGTATGATGCATTAAATGTGTACATACTGGTTTTCAACACCAGCCCAAAAGATCAAACACCTGGTCACGTACATAAGATAAGTTAAATGTGACAAAATGGTGTAAGTATTTAAGTGATGCTGATTTTTAAGTGAAGCTATTTGCTTCTGAAAAATAACTTTGCGAGGGTGTGATCAAGGTATTTGTTTTTCATGTTCAAACAGGAACAGCAGCGCTCTCTCAGCAGTGAACTCTGCTAGAAGCTTGTGACATACAAATGTGCAGGGAGAGTTCAAGGAGCAGGGGTTCATGATATTGGAAATAAAAAGGATATATATAAATTAATTATTGTTCTTACTTTGATGATGACGATTAATTAGAAATGGATGACATGATGTCCATGATTTCCTTCTAGGGAGATTAGAGTCCTGAGAGTTCTCTTGTTATCTTATTTCCACTTACATAGTGCTCATTTTAAGCGACATATATGCATTTACTCACTATGCAGAATGGCTTAAGTTGAGGCACAGACTCTGGGAGGTGTAGGCTTAACAAACAGTGCCATACAGAATGGGGTTTAAAGTACTCTGCACTTCATTTGTCAGTTTTATTTATGCAGTGACCATCAATGATCAAGATATTGGGTGCAACAAGTTGCAACTTGATACAGGCTAAGAAAAGTAAAAGGAAATGCATTGATATTTCCTCTTTCCGTTGGTACAAACCAAAGGATGAAAGAGAGTCTATTCTTTTAAAGTTTGTCTGAAGTAACAGACAAACTTAGGTTAGGTTATTGTTAGGTTAGTGAGTTAACTTAAAGAATGAAGAAGTGTTGTTGCTGTGGTTATCTATAGTTTAACACAACTTGCACACTGACTGAACTATGTTTGAATTGAACACATGTATGCCCAATCAGAACTGAGTGTTTTCCGTGGCCATGGTTTAAAGCATGTTGGTGCTTGTTTTTGATTTTAGGATGTGATAGACAGCCTGCGAGAAGTTGTCTTCTTTACCCAGATCGTCATCCCCTTCATCATCCTTGTCTACTGCACGGTGCACATCGTTGAAAGGCTGAAGAAGAAAACCATCGGGGATAAGACGAAGCTGAAGAGAGCAGTCTTCCTGGTGACCACTGTCATGGTGGTCTTCTCCTTCTGCTTTCTGCCGTGCACCATAGCCAGGATGTTTCTGCTGATTGCCAGGGTGGAAGAGTGGGGGGAATACTACGAGGATAAAGCTGCTGTGATCTTTGATGGCCTCATGGTTCTCTCCTACATGGACTGTTTACTGGATCCGCTGGTCTACTGCTTCTGTAGTACCAAGTTTAAGGCCCTCTGTCTCTCCCATTATTTCCCGTTTTTACTGAAAGGAGATCCAGTGCCATCAGACAGCTCAAATAGTGCGGGAAATACGCCGAAGCCCAGACAAAACAATGCTGTCATTTAATATTTATGGAAAACAGGATGTGTGGCACAAAGCCAGTCCAACAGTAGACTACCTGATACTGACAGATATGTTTATTAAAAAAAAAGGGCTCTTAAGATTTTATTTTTAAATATACATTATCTGATTTAATTTGTATGGTTATAAAGAGCCCTACGAAGCTAATATGTGATTGTGAAAGTTGCCCTTTGTACATAAACTGATCATTTAGGCCATTCTAAGTTGTTTGTATGGGAATTTTCAGCATGTAAATGTAGTGGGGATTCGCCATGTGAAACTGTTCTCCTAATAGGCATAGAATCTAATAATTAACTTTCCTTTGTTTTGCATCGAAGGAACCAGGACCCATTATGGTACTGAAATTATAGTTTCTGAAACTTTTTTTTTTTTTTNTTTTTTTTTTTTTTTTTTTTTTTTTTTTTTTTTTTTTTTGTTTTGTACATAGCGAAATAGCAACTGCAAAGTTTTGAAGTTTATCTTTCTGAAATTAGCAATTTTCTTTCTGAAGTTTGCAGTTTTCTCCTCCAGATCTCTTCATGTCTTCTTTGTCCAAAATGAGGATACACACAAAATCCCAAAACAGAACAAACAAAACATTCTCCCTGATTCCTCCTTTGCTTCAGCTGCTGTTGTTATTGAGGGTGGTGGAGAGGTTTTGGCGCATGTGGAAATGATGTGGATGTTGAACTACAGACGTCACTTGATCTTCATGGTACTGGAAGTGCAGTGGGAATATGAGCAAGGAACTCACTGTAGGAATTACATTGTTTCTACTCCAGATAGTTTTGGGTATAGTAGTTCCTAATTTAGTTTCGAGCTGAAAGTTAAACGCCTGTAGTCTGTGTGAAACAGTTTTTTTTAAAAGTCAAATGTCTTTCAGCTTAGATAAGCACATCTGTTTTTCTGCTTGGCTTTGAACAGCAACATGAATTATGACAAGGAAATATTTCCTTCTAATGTTAGAGGCTAGAGAATCTCTGGACTCTCATGCTGGCTTTGCTAAGTTTGAAGTCAGACTCAAAAAAATTATACATATCCCCCAAAAGATTCTTCTGTCTGCATCCAGTTATTTTTCTATGGAGTTGTAGACTAAAACATAAAGTAAAAAAAAAAAAAAAAATGNAAAAAAAAAAAAAAAAAAATGGACAAAAAAAATTTATATAGACATGGATTGTTTGGGCAGAGTTCTTCATGTTCATGTAACAGATCCCAAAGTAATTTTAAAAACATGGAATTTCCCTGAACGCATCTTACATCACAAATCGTGTGTCATGTTATTTACCAGAATTAAACAACACTGTACTTCAGCCAGACTCATGCACAGCTTTGTCCCACCTGGTTTAATGTGTCACCTGAGTGTCCTGACTCACCTTGATGATGCCATGATCAAAAGCTTACGGTGCAGGAAAAGAATGACAGGTCTGTTCCTCACTGTCTGGATATAAATAAATGGCTCAACATGTCTGGTCTGATCATTCTGTTGTATTTCTTCAGCGCTTAACTCATTTCTGTCTTACAGATGTGTCATTGTGTTACAAAGGGACGCTTTTTGATATTTTGCAGCGCAGTGAAATGTTATGCCACTTTATATCACATACAGTGAATACAAATTAATGACTAGAAATGAAAACACAACTGAGAAAACAATAATTATGTCTCCTGATGCACAACTAAATCACAAAAATGGCGACACAAGAAAAAGAAGATTCCCAGAAAGGCAAGAAAATATATAGACTGATATTTGCTAATCACAGATACAGTATATGCTAGCAAATATGTAAAAGCAAATTTCTGAACACAAATGTTTTGCAGGTTGTATTTATATGTACATTTAACCCTTATTTTCCTTAATTTGGGTTTAATGTCATTATTTAATTATTAAATTTCTAGTGATTTGTTATATCTCCTGTATATTTTCTTTGTTTACTATTACTGTCATAATTGATATTTTTTTTATTGTTAATCTGAAAAAACCCTTCTCAACTGTAAAATGTAATAATCATCAATCAAAGATTGTCATTATTTTTGTATTTTTCTTTTTTTACAGGTTTAAATACCTCCCCTGTGTTTTATGTGTTCTACTACTGCTGCAATATGTGAATGGTAAATAAATTTTATCTTTGATTACAATTGTATTGTTTTTTTTTTTCTTAGACCTTCTGGTTGAAACCTTGTTAATTTACAACTTTCACATTTCACATTATCAGAATTCATTTAACACAACTGTAAGTGCTGATATATTTACACTGCCTTTACATAAACATTCCCATGACATTCAGGTGAGTCAACGTGCATTTAGACAATTTTTTTCTGGGAGAAAGAGGGTGTGGCTCTGATAAGTGGCTGTGTGTGTGTGACTTCATTACTTGAAGTCGGGAAAAACTTATTTCACATACAGTATAACGGCTGATTTGAAGCTTTATGAAGCTGCTGTAAAAATATTTTCAATTCACCAAGTCGACTGTTATAATGTAATACAAAGGGCAACACAAATGACCCACAGGAATCCTACAAAACTATTTCCACTAACCTAATATGGACTCTAAGCAGTATTACAACTACAAGAACCTTAAATTGAGTTATAGTGTTGACATGGTTTTAGGAGGCGTGCCTTCTCCTTACCCTTACTGGGACATGTGGGGACAGGATGTGCCTCAGGCCTCTTTCCATCTGATGGCAGACATGCTGCTGGGAATGCTGGGAGCTGCAAGGCAACACACAAACCCAGATCAGATGGAAAGACAAGCAGAGATCAGAATGAAAGGGAAAGAAAGGATGAAATAAGGGGGCAGGGAGGGAGAGAAAGAGGAGGGAGGCACGTACAGGGTCTAGTATCAGAGGGTTTCATGGGTTCACTTGGTTCTTCAGATCCTGGACCTAACCCTGGACCTGAGTCAGGCCAGGTCCAAATTCTATTCAGTCTAACTGGATTGGGTGGCAGTGCTACTGGCCAGGTCAGTATTGTAACATGTATGCAGGGATTGTATTTATTGGGCTCAAACATGCAAAGTATGGTCCTTTAAGATAAACCATGATATAGTCCAGGTTTAAAGTTAATCCTGGTTGGTGCACCCACCCCAAAGATTATCAAATATCCTGTAATATAATATGTATGTAATATATTTTCTAAATAAAAATTGGAGTGAGGCCTCACTTCACATGTACATAAAAACTCTAAAATGAATTAAATTTGCTCAAGGCTTCAGCATACGGTTGAACACCGGTGATGGGTGACAGATTATCTGTAGGGGACCATATGAGTATACAAAGTTGAATATGCAATAAAAAAAAAAACAAAAAAAACAAAACATATATATATATACATATATTTTAATATATATGTATATATATATATCTGGCTTTTTTTTTGTTAGAAAGTTGCAAGATCCAAGAAGTTTGAAAGAATCAAATACTCGGATGGTATAGCTCAAAAATTACTTAAACACATGCCGAACATATCAAAAAGTGCATTTTCAGTTATGATGATTTGTAATAGTTAAAGCTTCTACTGCAGAATCATTTTAAGACACTGGAAAACAACCAAAACTCCACATAAGAAAGAATGGGCAGCTGCTATGGTGAAAACAGCATCCTATGGGAGTATGCTCAATAGACTGAAAGGGGACATGACTGATGGAATTTCATTATGGGAAACGTTTTGGACTCATATGACAATAATTAATTTGACTGCTTAGTGTTGTTTTTGTTTTTGTTAAGGGTGTTTCCCCCCCTGGATTTCCTATGAATCCATGTCTCTCCTCACTATGTATATAACAAGCGATGTTTTTTGCCTTCCACAGAAAATCAATAAAAACTTCAATGCAAAAAAAAAAAAAGTACTCAGAAGAAGAGCTTCATCAGTCACATCTACCTTCTCAGAGCTCATTGCTGCCAGTGAAGGCATCACGACAAACCACCATGATGGTACAGAGGGAGGGAACAGCAGCCCTTCAAGAGAGACTGATGNCAGAGAAAGAGAGAGCGAGAGAGAGAGAGAGAGATCAGATTATGCAATCAGATTTTCAGTCTGGGACAGGAAACACAAACCATGGCTCTGAAACAATTCTTGCTGTTTCCACACTGATAATAATAAATAATCAATTTAAAAGCTTGTTTCCACAGCACCTTACACTTAAGTGCAGACAAGCTAAACATGTGAGCATTTGTATATTATCACCATCAGCATTCTGTCTAACAACAAGCTCTTGGTGTTGCATCAAAACCTTTCAGTTGTTTAATGAAGTGCTGATTCATTTTGTACTTTTTTTAAAAAATCTCTCCCACATTATTATTATTATTTTTGTATTTTTTTTACAGGATTTTGCATTTTGGCCAATGCAGGAGCTCTACGACTTTTCACATTTGTTCCTTGAAACTGCTTACAGAATGATCATAATTCTGTCATTTTAAGGTGCAGCTTCAAGCTAATTGTCTCTGGAATGAAAGTATTGCTGCAATTAACCTCAGTGGGTTTAAAGTTTCCACATTGTTACACTGTTGTGGTCAGAAATACATCAGAACACACTTCTGACATACTTGCATCATATCTGGGTTGTTGAGGATACAGAATGAAGCAAGCAAAAACTGCAACATGGCAACAAAAGCGAGATTTCAGGCCTCTGTGTTCTAACTTGTTATCCATGTACAGGAAACGCTGTGTGCTCCTGTTAAGTCTATCTCTGTTTGAAGGCTGTTTTTACAATATTTTTGCCTTTATTAGTTGGCAGTAGAATGTGACAGAAAACATGAGACTTGTGACAAAGGCTTCTGATCAGAATCAACCAGGGACATCATGGTTACAAGCTCTTTATCACAAATCTCACAGTTGAGTAAATGTCACCGTTTTGCAATCAAGGTTTTATATGGTGCACTAAAACCAAAGAAAATGTCCTACAATAAAAATCTGTCTCACAAATAAGCATGACACTGTTAACAGATAATAAATGCTTGCATATTAAGCAACAAAGGTCGACATCTGTGTAAAATGCAGCATTAAAAAATATATCTACAAGCTGAAATGGCACAAAGGTGACTGTTGCTTTTACAAAATATATGAAGTCATCCATTTCTGTGATCCTGAACAGGTTTTGCATTTATTTGGCAGAAGCACTGATACGTTAATGTTGCCCAGGCCTGACAGGTGGGGCTGTATGTTTTCTGGCACAGGACTTAAAACCGTTGCTTACTCCTATTCTACAGTCTCCTATTCTCAACACTCCTAACATGTAACATATAATGTTCAAATGTACATTTGCTCATTTGAAGCTTTTGTTTCTGAAGCTCTAAACGCTGTTCTTCATCCTGTCGTCATCATGGTATCACAAACATGTGCAGGCATGATGGTTTTGTAAGAAGAGCAACCTGAGGAATTTCACAAGACAAGGCACCCCCCTCCCCCTCCACTGGCAAACACCTTAAACTACACTGCAGCAGTTAAACACATTCTGTGTAATATAGACTCCAGAGACGATATCAGCAAATCTTCAAGTTTGAGGCATCATGTTTTTTGAGGTTTTTTTTTTTTTTTTTTTNTTTTTTTTTTTTTTTTTGCTCTATCATTTTAGAAACCAACATTCTTCAAGCTTACTGGTGCTTCCTAATAAGATAAGCCTCCTCTGTTTAAAAACCACACCTTCAGCTGATTATTTCTTCCTCTTTGCAGGACCGCTGGCAGCCTCATAGTTAACAGAGGAAGGACATTTTTTGTTTATAATCGAGTCCAGATCTGCTTGTAAACTGAGGCTTGACAGAGCTCCAGAATCAGTGTAAGCCTCTCAGAAGGCGGCTGCTGAATTTGACGGATCTCGGAGAGAAGTGGAGTCAGCGCCTTGGGAGAAAAGGTTTCTAGGTCAGGAGCACAACTTCCAAGACAAAGGATTTAACTTTGCTGATGCCTGTCTACAACAGACTTTTATTCTCATCCTTCCTGCAGCTGTGGTATCACCTTAATACTACGACTGTAACTGCTCCTACTCCTGTGGAACTAGTATTACTTCTACTACTGTTATGACAAAAATGTCTTATAAAACAAATTCAACAATCGACCATTGCAATATAACTAATCCGGTCACATATCAAATCCTCTCCTGGATCATAATTGGACAGTTTACACTGAGTCTGCCTCTCAACCTCTCCGTCCTCTACATCTTCCTCTTCAGGTACGAGAACACACATCGTCTCTATCACTCATTTGTTCCTCAATAGTAAAATACCTCTATGAGGTCAAAAATCTAAACCATGACACAGAAATCTGTCCAAAATTTAAAACTTTTCAAGCTTAAAGGTGGTTAAAAAAATGTTCAAAATCATGTAGTGTTTATCTGCTTGTTATCTGAAATAAGTAGTTCATCACTGTTTATTACTTTGGATCTATATCCTTATTCTGATACAGATTTACATCCAAATGAAGATTTTAAAAAATTAACATTTTTTTCTAGTATTAAAATATCAAATTTAGACAATTGGCAGCCTTGTTTTCTATCCAATTACAAGACACAGAACAGAGCCTTTTACTACATGACTACCACATACTGTATGAAGTTGGTTTTACAAATGCAGCAGCTTAATGAAAATGACTGGATCAAAGGCAACTAAACTTGCTGTGTGATGTTGAAGATGACTCACTAGTCATCAGCTTTTCATCAGCTACTAGTCAGCTCGACTGACTAGTCTGACTGGTGGTAAGTTTCTGTCATGTAAACAGTGTAATTGATTCCTTGACATTACACATCGAGGAAACTCAACATGGATGAAAGACTGAATGAACGAATCACAGCAAGTCCTGAAGCTCCAGCTTTCTTTGATGTATTATGACCAGTAATCCTCATATAAAACTAAAATGAGACACTCAGAGAGCACATGCCTCAACAAAGGGCCAACAATCTTCTGTCCAAGTATGTATTTCAAACCATCAGATCCAGATCAATAGCTGGATATGGGCTACATTGCACCTGTTGTATTTGCTGTATCGGCTTTTTGTGCAATTTGTTGGTGTCTTGTATTGTTTGTGGTTATGTTTCTGGGCTGTAATGTAAAAATATCTGGTGTTTTTGTGTTGGAACTAAACTGGAAGACAGTGTACCGAAACCAGAATCCACCAGCCTGACTGTGTGGTCATTAAACTGTATCTGTATGAGTTGTTATCAATAGCTGCAACTTCAGAGGGTTAAATCATATTCATTAGTTGAGATTAAAGGATCACACTGTGGCAGAAATGCACCAAAACAGATCTGAATCTGATTTACAGACCCCATGGAGACCTTGCATTAACATGCAATACAAATAAGATCTGGCTTGCATTGTGATCAGATCTCTGTCACAACTTGTCGGTGGTAAATGCAATCCATAAAGCTGGGATGCATTCATGAAATGAAATCCACCCATACCTTCAGTCTTCCTGAACTCTTCGCCCTAATCAATGAAGTTATTTTGAATCAGGTACCATGCAGTAAAGAGGAAAACCTGGATTTAATAGTGCAACAATGCATTTACTATTTAGTCATTTACTATTCATTTACTATTTATTTAGTTCCAATCCAAATAATGAAAATGCATGTTAATTTAAGTCCCAACATCAGATGTCACGGGGCTTTATTTTGACTTTTGTCCTTGAAAATTAATGGCCAAATGCACTTTATAACACTGAAACAAATAACTGACTTATTGATAACTTCCTCTCTTTAGGTTCAAGTTCTGGAAAACCAAAAGCATCTTCCTCTTCAACATTGTGGTTGCTGACTTCCTGCTAGTGGTCTGTCTTCCCCCTAAGGCCTACTATTACCAGCATGGCTTGAGGCGCAGTCCTGACAGGCAAATTTGTAAGATGATGCTCTTCATGCTGTTTCTCAACCGAGGGGCCAGCATCGTCTTCCTCACTGTCCTCACCATCGACCGCTACTTCAATGTGGTCCACCTCGGCAGGAGGAACTGTGTGAAGGTTTTGAAGAAATCTCCTCAGGTCTCCATCGTCATTTGGCTCCTCCTGCTGCCGCTCACCATCCCCATCATGATGCAGACCTTTGAGTGCTGCAACAGTCACGGGCGCAAAGTCGAGACCTACTTCCATGACATTACAGACAGCTGGAGAGAGGTTCGCTTTTCCTTTCTTGACTTCCTTTTGCTGCAGTTTGCAGTGGAGTAGGTTATTTAGAATACAGACACCAAATAATTATTAATTGTCATTCATTAATGTCATGAATATATTTATAATATTTACTGATATTTTCATCTAATTGGATTCAGGTCAGAATCAGGTTTCCCATAACTGAAACGCACGACAAAATTTGCTTGATTTATAATCTTTGTCAACTTTGTCTTGTTTTTGAGTCAAAAGCAAGACAAAACTGACAAAGGGTTTTGCGACTAAAATCTCTCTCTCTCTCTCTCTCTCTCTCTCTCTCTCTCTCTCTCTCTCTCTCTAAACATGTATATCTATCTTCTATCTATAAAGCCAGAAATCTCTCTGTCTGTGGCACCAATATCTTTAGAACCCAACATGTATGAAGTTGAAATTCAGCAGGTTTATTGCTCAGGACCCAAGAACGTGCAGTGTCACATGTGAAGTTGGATGAGTGGTTCTCAAATTGAGCTGCGTCAGTAAAAAGTAGTCCGCATGGCAGCATATGCTCCAGGTGCGGTGGCAGTATAAACAGCCACTTTTGGCAGGCTGTGGCTCACACCATAAAGTCCAGCCCAAACAGACACCTTTTCAACAGGCACTGCACTAGTAATTTTAAATAAATTTCAAGATATTCTTTTTTTAGGAATGAAGAATCTTCTTGACTCAAGTGTCACTTTCTTTTTTTTTTTTTTTNTTTTTTTTTTTTTTTAGCTATGACTTCAATAGAACTTTAAAAAGTGCTAGGTAATTAATAACAAATAATTTGATTTCATTGAATAAAATCATCTAATCTGTGACCTGGTTTATACTTGACGTTAACTTTGCTTACACTCACACCCACCATCATGATTGGAACAGTAACTCACACACTTGCTTTATTTATGCAAATCTGGAAAGTTAAGTACTAAGCCACCAGGGAGCAATGTGAGGTCTGAAACATAAATCATCCCTGGACAAAACCAGAACACGTTAAAATCTACTTCCAAGTTAGCTCAGCAGCATGAACAAATACAGAAACAATCGAGGAGATCCACATTTTATTTACAAAGGTGAAAAAATAGCGGCAGCAGTAACAATGTAGATGATAAATGAGGCCATCAAAACAAATTCTGCCGTGTTCGATCACCTTCTACTCGTAACTATCAGACACTTTTGTGGTTGACAAACACTGACATCACTGCCCCCACTATTACTTGTAGCTGTAATTCTAATGGACATGCACAACTAATGCTTCAAAGAAACACAGCACACGTGGCAGCCATCTTGTGTACATGTAGGTCAAACACAAACCTGGCCTGAATTTTTTTTTCCCCTAATGTGAGGTCACAAACTTCTTATTAATTGTCCCTCTTTTTGTTTTTTAAGGTTGTCTTCTTCACCCCGATCATCATCCCCTTCATCATCCTCATCTACTGCACCGTGTGCATGGTGAACCGACTAAAGAAGAAGACGGTCGGGGACAAGACCAAACTGAGGAGAGCTGTCTTTCTGGTCAAGACTGTCGTCTTCATCTTCACCTTCTGTTTTCTGCCCGTCGCTATCGCCAGAGTGGTTCTGTTGGTCGTCAGGTTGAAGGATTGGCAGGAGGTGGAGAAAATAGTGGTTCAGATCTACGACAGCTTCATGGTTTTATCTTATCTAAACTGCCTGCTGGACCCGCTCCTCTATTGCTTCTGTTATGCATGGTTTAAAGATGCTTACATATCCACCTTCTGCCCTGCAGCTCTGCAGAAGAAGCTGCAGATTCCTGACTTTGGCACAGGAAGTGGAACCACAACCACAACTGCAACCACGACCACGTCACTATCTGGAAACAGAACCATTTCATTGCCGTTGGTGGAGAAATTATGATTTTTTTTNTTTTTTTTTTTTTTTTTTTTTTTAAATTGTGAGCAGAATTATCTTCTTGGGAGAGCAGGCAGTTTCCTATCATGGTTTCATTCAGCAGAAACCTCAGCCAAGTTTCAATGCAATGCAGCAAAGCCATAATGCAAAATTATAATATAGGATCGACCTAAAATGGTAGGATGGACCTAAATATATAATAAATATAATATAATATAATATAATATAATATAATATAATATAATATAATATATGAAAAGCCTGACATATGGGCATGTANAATATAATATAATATAATATAATATAATATAATATAATATATGAAAAGCCTGACATATGGGCATGTAATGCTAGAATGTGTTAATGAATATAAATATTTAGGATTTAGTTAATTTATGACTTATGAAGCCAGAATTAAGATCCTAGCTGACTCAGCTGGGAGAGCATTAGGGTCTGTTGTGAATAAAATAAAAGTATGTAAAGATCTTGGTTACACAGCTTACTCTCAGCTTTATGATGCTTATGTCTCTCCTATACTGAATTATGCAGCAGGAATATGGGGATTTAATGAATGTAAGACTGCAGACTCCATACAGAACAGAGCTATACGATGCGTTTTAGGTGTTCACAAGTTTGCTCCTGTTTTGGCTATGAGGAGAGACATGGGCTGGGTTCCTGGGTTAGTACAACGGAAATGTTAAATGATTCGATTATGAACCTGTTTAATTGATTTGATTCATTTGGAGCAAATCACACAATTTTCCATGGGACAAAGAAATTTCTGCTATTTTTGAAGAAGCTGGTTTACAGTATGTCTATAGAAACAACNTCCATGGGACAAAGAAATTTCTGCTATTTTTGAAGAAGCTGGTTTACAGTATGTCTATAGAAACAACTTACAATGTAAAATTAGTATAATTAAAAGTAAGCTTTTTTTCTGCATTTGAAGAAAAATGGTGTAGAGATATTCTGTTAAAACCAAAAATGCGGACTTATATTCAAATTAAGCAAAAATATGGCCCTGAAATCTATGTCACCTCACCTATCAAGAAAAGCCAAAGGTCTTGAGTTGCCCAGATGTGAACATCTGAATGTGAAAGTCGGTAAATTTTAAAATATCCAGGAGGAAAGCAGAGTGTTTGATTTGTGTGGGTTGAGGATGAGACACACTGTCTTTTGTATTGCACTTATGATGATTTGAGAGGATTAATGTTTGATGAAAGTTTGACCGAGACCCGGAGAGTTTTTGGTGGACTGATGCTAGAAAAATAGAATGGCTGTTTGGTTTTGGGGTTTTTAAGGTGGCTAATTTTGTTTCCAAAGCCCGGAAGAGAAGGCAAGATGGTTTATTTCATTAATATGTTTAGAAATTCTTATTTGTTCTTTTTTTGTTCTCCTTGATGAAATATCACATCACTGTATCTGTAACTGTATTTTATCCGGCATGCATGTTTAAATAGTGTCTTGTAAGCCCATGTTGGCTGGACAAAAAAAAATATACACGACACCTAAATAAAAATTCATTCATATTATATAATCTTATATATAATATAATTTAGGATAGACCTAAAACGATAGGATGGACCTAAAATTAGGAACTACTTTATCCAAAAATATCCCCCATAGGCCCTTCAACAAGTCCTTTCTCGTACTCCCACCATGTTTCAAGTATTGTGAAGTTTATGGAAACTGGAGCCAGTGATGTCCGTACAACAACAGCATGAACATACAGCAAATCTTCACAGTCACACACGACAGAAGCAATGGAAAAAAAAAAAAATCGCTCTGGATTTCCTCCTCTGCATGAACAGAAGGGCTTTCATTTCCTTGTCAGTCCACAGTTTCGTGTCATTTTCCATCTTCTTCCAAAGTCTTGAAACCTCTCTGTTATATCAATAATATTATTAAGCTTTGAGAGCTGCAACCCAATTCAATGCAAAATACAAAAAGGCTTTTATGTATACAACACATTATGTGAGATGTAAATTTACTGTTCAGATATATTTTATACTTAATTGAATGGATATATATTTTTTATATTCTGTTTTTACTTTAATGCTTGATGAGAATAAAAGATTCATTAAAAAAATTGTCTGGAATATCAATGAATATCAAGTGTATAACTATCAGATGCTTTACTAAGGCCAGGATTACTTGACATAAACTATGCATAAGCTTNTCAAGTGTATAACTATCAGATGCTTTACTAAGGCCAGGATTACTTGACATAAACTATGCATAAGCTTTGTGAGCAATATTGCTCACATCAATATGGAGGATTAAATATTACGTATATCACTTGGGAGTAGTAAGAGGACAAACAAAAATCATCCCCAGTCGGCACAGGAACATCTTAAAAACTACTTCTGATGTCTCAATGGTGTAAATGAAGATGGTGTAAATGGAGTACTTATGTTACAAAGAAAAAAGTAAAAGAGATCTAACAAATATCTTCGCAGCCGTTACATTGGTATTATATCTTATGGTACTGGAATTACATCTTTCAAACATTTTTTGCAAAGATGTGCACATCCAAAGCTTTGAATAAATACAGGAAGTGACCGTGTGTGACAGTCCTCTCTAAACATTACAAACTGTGAGGAGCAGGGTGGTCAGCAGGGGACAACATGGCATTTCTCTCAATAATACACATTACTGCATATTATAAACCTGCAATGATCACCAGGTACTCAGTGTTATAAAGTGCAGCCGTTTGTTTGTGCTTCATGTTTGAATAAATCTCATTCATCACTCAGGAAACGCGGCAACTCAGTGTGTTTGTGTATCAATACCTCAAACCAGTTGGACCTGCCCTAATTTCATAATCCAACTCCATCAGCGTTTTCTGCTCCTGCACTTTTAGCTGCTGATTTGTATCTTTTTGTGACTGAATTTACACTCATCTTGCACAACTTACGTGTCAGACACAAGGGCTAAAGATGCTGTCATCTCTTTGATAGAATCTCACTTCTGGTGTTAAAAAGACTTTAAAATATAGGTTCAGCAACCACTGCAAAAATTTTGAACTGCTGTGTGAGAGCAGATAAACATGTCAGTTGGCAAAGGTTCCAGTCAGTAATCAGACCTGCTGTAACTGTCTGGTTTCTAGCCTTTAAAAATGTAAACTATAAGGCTCTTTTGGCTCGTTCATTCATTTGTTGTTGATGTTGGTTTAATGTTAGCAGATTGAGACTGAATAATTTAATAACTGAAGGTTCTAATGCAGCTGCGATGAATATTTTTAGTTGGGACCTTAGTACACTTCTAGTCAGTAAAATATAATGCTAGCCAACAATCGAGCTAAAGCAAACTAAAACACAAACACACACACACAAAAAAAGAGGAGGATATTGCCAAGAACATACTCCAAAAGGCACAATTCTGCTCTTTTTTTATAGTGCAACATAAAAAATTAAATGGTAAAATTGAGGAAAGGAGTGATGTGAGTGTGTGCGTGTGTGTGTTTTGTGTGGTTGGGGCTGTATTAGGCTGAGATAAAGGATATGTTGCATCAAAGCCTCAGATCATATCAACCTAACTATATATGGACAAAAAAAAAGACTCGAGAAGAACCTGAACTTGAGATAACAATATTGAATAGTGTGTGATGCCTCATTGTTTTCTAATCTTGAAGTTTATATTTGTGATCAAACAGGAAAAAAATGACTGAAATTTTTTTTTGGTTGGATGCAGTAAAATTGGTGAAACACTGACCTGTTCCTAATAGTGTTAGCAGTCTGCTCTGCTCTTGTAGAACCTTCTGGATTTGCTCTGTCCGCTGCTGAACCACCAAATATGGATGATCTACAGCCTGCAAATACAAACAGACCCACTTAGAGAATAGAATAGAATAGAATAGAATAGAATAGAATAGAATAGAACAGAATAGAATAGAATAGAATAAAGTGTAGATTTAAAATATAATTCTGCATTCTGGTTTACTCTTGTAACCAATGACTGACCTCTTTTTATAATTGTTAAATCGATATTAATAGACACTAAGTGTTTTGGAGTGGACCTTTCCTTTAATATATATATATAGATATATAGATAGATATAGAGATATATATATATATACATATAGATATATACACACTATTAAATATACTTTAGAACAGCATTACTAACTTGTTGCACAGTATGACTGGATGTCTGAGAGGAAGCACCATCCAGCCTGGCAGCAGTCTGAGTCTGCTGGGTGAGTCCAGCAGCATCATCAGGTCTCGGGGACGAGGGCAGATCCAGGTGAGACTTGCCCACCTCTGGTGCACTCTGACAGGGTAGAGGACCCAGGATGCTCCCTTGGAGCTCCGCCTCTCTATTTCCAGAGGAGGGAGGGACAGGTGAAGGAGCCTGAAGTGAGGGGTGTGGCTCTGTACAGGTCCTCAGCTCAGTTCTCTTCACGGATATTTCAGCAGACATCGTTGGATGATTATCACAAGTTGTAGAAAACTGAGAGAGAAAATTGATCACAACTGAATTAGTGCTGCAATGATTTGTTAAATAATTAGTAAAGCAGCTTGTTTTCATTATTGATTAATCTCTCAATTAATGCTTGACTAATGGCTTAAAGGACCACACTGGTGATTTTGCATGTTTGAGCCCAATAAATACCCATATACTGTACATGTTGCATTACTGCTAACCATTTTCAAACATAAACCTGCATCTTATTTTTCCTGTTATTTTGCCAAATCCCCTAATCTTTCAAAATCAAATGTTTTGTTAATAAAACTCAATGTTTTGTCTGCTAACACTTATGCACAATTGTAGGAGGCACTGTCATTTTAATTTCTCTGTAAAAGCAGTATTGTATTGCTCAAGGACTATATTCCCTGGTGGAGACATACATTTTCTTCTGTGCAACTCCTTGTTAGGTTAAATTAAGTAACTTTGACCAAAAACAAACAAACAAAAAAACAAAAAACAACAACAACAAACAAACAGCATGTTGTGATGGATTTTCTATCATAAGCACGT
The DNA here is from genome assembly GCA_014773175.1 of Lucifuga dentata. Classification (NCBI taxonomy): domain Eukaryota; kingdom Metazoa; phylum Chordata; class Actinopteri; order Ophidiiformes; family Bythitidae; genus Lucifuga; species Lucifuga dentata. Next base: position 99,391 of record VXCM01001103.1, read on the forward strand.
CTGAAGTTTCAATATGTTTCTACAANAACAAACAGCATGTTGTGATGGATTTTCTATCATAAGCACGTCTGAAGTTTCAATATGTTTCTACAAGATGATTGATTTTAATACCTTAATGAACTGAAACCAGTGTCTGTAAGGTAGGAAAATCATTTCTAATTTTTATTTAACATAATCTGTCTTTATATACATACGGTAAAAATTAACCCACCAAAACCACTGATGTTAAAATATCGTCAAACTGCACTAAAATTTCAAATATTGTTAATTTCCTTGAAATTCGTACAACGTGACGTCATACAGTTTACGAATCGTGACGGTTTAATTCGTCATCACAGAAAAAAAGCAACGACAAAAAAAAAAAAACNAAAAAAAAAAAAAACAACAACCCACAACTATGTTAAAATATCGCCAAACTACATTAAAAATATAAATATTAAAAATTTCCTTGCGATTAATACAAGTTGATGTCATACATCGTTTACGAATCATGACGGTTTAGTTCGTCATCACAGAAAAAGGCTAACAACAGCAAAGCAGCATTTTATTTCAATAAACTATACGCTTGTAGCTTTATGTGGCTTTATTTAATACACAAAACCACGGAAATAGTTTGAAGATTTATTTAAAGTTCTTGTTAACATTAATTCAATTTTAGCTGACGTTTTTAATTAACTGTTCAGTTACCTTTGTTTTCCATGAAGCCGAGTTCAGTTGATTATGTTGCTACAGCTACTGGACTTCACCATCATCATCATCATCATCGTCACAGCAGGAGTGTCACAAAAGAAACTGACAGCCTAAATGCAAAGAAACCGTCTACACAGGAAAAAAAATGACACATTATTAGTGAAATAAACGCGTGAAAGTAAAAAAGAAATGAAAACTTTAAGAGTAAGGTTTTTGTTTTTTTAACTCGCAGGTGTAAATCACGTGGGATCAAAAACTTCCGGTGTCACCCTTAAAAAAATCCTGTCGAATGCAGATAAGTCACGTTCTTTTATAATTTTAGTTTCTTCAGCAACTCATATACATCTACCAAGATATGTTTTATATTGTATTGTTTTTCATTTAAAACTTTTTTGATGTAAACATTCATTTGTTTGTTCGTATGTTTATTTATTGGATACAGCTAAAAGGACTGCAGAATTTGCATTGGTTCATATATACCGATGTGCTAATACCTCAAAACTACCAAAAGGAGGCAGAATAAACCTGTTTTCTAACCTGAGACTCATACATCATAAAGGAAATTCAGGCACATCGGGGGGCAAAAGGGTCCTACTTGCTGTCTGCTACACTAATCATCATTCTGAGACCATGATGATGGGCTAACTTTGCTGTCAAGTACCTCCAGGTTTAGGATTTTTTTTTTTTATTCATTCAGATCAGTTGAAAAAGGAAAGGAAAGGAAAGGAAAGGAAAGGAAAGGAAAATCAGAATCTGCAAAGTAACTGTAACATCAGATGTGTAATGTAAGATATACAATATTTTATTAAGTAGAGGGGAAAAAATACAAAATCGCCCAAAATGGAAAATCCATACCTCAAATTTGCACATAAGTGTAATATTTGAGTAAAACGAAGTAAAGTTAAGTTACTTTCCACCTCTTGAAGCATAACTGAAGTAAAAAAAAAAAAAAAAAAAACTTTTCCCCCCCTGCATAAGGGTAGACTCAAATGAGTTAATATTGTCCTGTTATTAAAAAACTGGATTTGTTTTAGTCTTTGTCAACCACACCTGATATGATGGATATTCTGCAATTTCTGATGCACTTTTATTGTAGAATTAATCAATGCTACACTATTCAAAATATGATCTAAATGTTGTTTTTATGGCTTTTTCTACCTCCATGAGAATAAAATTCAGGAGGAAACATGAACAACTGGACATTTTAAGGATTTGACTTTACATATGTATGAGCTATCATCAATCTTCAGTCCAAAAATATGAGTCTGATTTGGCCAAAAATTTCTATGTTTGAACACTGATCCTGCAGTCTGCATCCTGGAAGCGAACCAATCCAGCAGAGATCCAAGGTGGCGCTCCACCATTTTCAAGAGACTGATCTCTTCCTTCTTCTGCTTTCAGTCTCATACAGTGATGCCAAGCTTTTCAAGGCCTGGCACAATACTCTCTCCTACTGGTGTGTGTGTGTGTGTGTGTATGTGTGTGCTCGCGTGCATGTGTGTGTTATGCTGTAAGGTCAAAAACAGATACATAGAAACACATGCATTGAGATTAACAGCAGTGACAGATGAGTCATGGACTACAAACAACACTGCAGGAAGATCAGAGGAAAGAGGTCATCCAAACCCGGAAAACACACACACTCACACACACACACACACACACACACACACACGTTTAATCCTCTTCATCCATTCCTCTGTATATCTTGGTACAGCAGTTATGATAAATCTAAAATAATACTAACAAACCAAAGATTTTGAAGAGACTGTCATTGTAGAATATTGTTACATATCCTTTTTTTTTTTAATTTAATGATTGGANTGAAGAGACTGTCATTGTAGAATATTGTTACATATCCTTTTTTTTTTTAATTTAATGATTGGATTTGATTTTCTTAAAAGCCATTTAAATTAAGCCAAGAAAATCATGAGGTCATAGGGTTTGTGCAATATAATTTAAACCCCAAGAGGATGCTAATTGAATGCCATGTTGTAACAGGGTGAATGTGAGGCTGCTTTTTTTTTTTTTCNTATTCTTTAAATGTGTGATCAACTGTAAACATTGATTTTCTCTTCTTGGGTGCAGCAACATGGAGCCAAAAACAAATTTCCCCATGAGGACAATAAAGTACATCTTATCTTATCACTTCTGTTTGCAAAATGTGGGAGGTGTTACAATGTAAAGTGGACAACTAAATGATTTAAAACTGAAACAGACATCATTTCTTTTAATTAAATATTATAATTTTATGTCCTATGTATAATAGAGTGCTCACAATGCCAATAAATTCTGTTTAAACTAAAACAGGACCACAGGATGGTGTAATATCTGCCGTTTTGTAGTTCTCTGCAGTCACAAACACATTTCACTCTGAAATCTGAGCTTAAAATCTACCTGAAAGCAACAAATTAGTAATTTTCAACTGACATTTCCTTTGATGAAATGTTCGAATATTGTTTCATATTCAAAACTCTCGTTGTAGAAAATGTATAGTGGAACGTGTAGATTTAAGCCACAATGAGAAATAAAGATCAGGTCTGAGCTTTTAATCAGACTGATTCATCAACACTTTAAAAGCATTAAACAAATTATTCTTAAATAATTTGAACCTGAGAAACATGAAAATCATTTCCATCTACACTTTACAAAATTCAAAGAAAATTGGAGTAATACAAAATAAATTTCTCCTCAATTAGCAGAAATTTTGAACTTGTGTAAAGCAAGAAATGTGTGTTCAGTGGTAGGTTTTGTATAAAAAAAAAAAAAGAGTGACATATAGCATCACTATTTGGAGAAATTTGCATGATTATTGCTAAATATGAAAGTCCCAGAGAAATTACATTATTTGTCAAGAAGTCACATCCGCATTAAATCTGCGACGTTCTGCTTTGCATAAAAGAGATGACTCGCAAACAGAGCTAAGGCTTTTAAGTGTTTCTGACAAATATAAATGCTGAGAGGAGAGAAAGGCCAGTGAAAAAGAATCACCCCCAACATGTTTACCCACTGTAGGAAGAAAAAGGAAGCAGCCATGCTTTATGGGAAAATGTGGCCTTAAATCTTGTATTTACAAGAATAATTCAGAAGTTCAGCCTTGTTTGTTGCTGAAGGATATACCAACATGGATCAATTTTAATATAACAAACTTTTGTTTAATATAGTGCACTTTTAATAGCAGCCACAAAGGGACTCCTGATGGTGCCATTTCTAACGTGCTATTCCAGTTCCAACTACAACAGTAAATTCTTATCAAATTTCACATCTCATTCTTGGGCTTCATTCAAAACGAATGTCACTGTGAAAGTTCCACAAAAGCCTGTAGTTGTCTCATAGAGGAACTTCTGCTCCTTTGCATTAAAAGGAGCCAGCTGAGGTCGTTCAGGTGCCTAATCAGGATGCCTCACAGGAAGTGTCCCAGGTGCAGACCACGGGGCAGACCCAGAATGTATCATAGTATACATCTCATTTGGCCTTGGAACATCTTGGGATCTTCCTGGAAGAGCTGGAGGACATGGCTATGGAAAGAGATATCTGGACTGCTTTGCTTATCCTGTTGCCTCTGCCACTAGGACCTAGATAAGTAGCGGAAAATGGATGGATAGATGAAGGGTTGGATGGTTTAGAGAGCTCAAAGTTAACAGTAAAGGATTTACTATCCTGTCAGAGGGAGTCTGGAAACGATGCCATTTAAGTCCCTCTGGAGCTATTTTATAACTTCATACAAAAACATGTTGCTCGTTTGCATCTGCAAGCTTTCTACAACTAATAATTCACTTCATGACAGCATCCTTGTTGGAGACCGGCAGTGGTTTTCAGCTCCCATTGGCCATCACCTTATTTCGCGATACCGACTGGACAGGAGACTCCTGTTCCTCCCATTCCACAGTATCCATCAGGGTTTTTACTGAGGTACTGTTGGTGGTAGTCTTCGGCATAGTAGAATGGTTTGCCTTCAGCAATTTCTGTGGTGATCTGACCAAAACCTTCTTCCGTTAGGACCTGGATGAGAAAGAAACATAACATATTTAATATAAATTGGCTAAAGAATTAAGTCAATGTAGTGGAAACATTCAAACTTCAATGATCTCACAGAAACAAAGACAAAAAAAAAACAAAAAAAAAAACGGTGACTTTTATAATGGTAATAACATCAGAACTTGTGTATTTCAATATAAACTGATATTTTGATATGAAAGGACCATACCACCCATTTTGCATGTTTGAGCCTAATATATTCAATTTTCATACATGTTACGTTACTGACAATCATTTACCAAAGGATAAAACCGTATTTAAGCTTTCCTGTATTTTGTGAAACCTCTTAATCTTTGAAAATCAAATATTCAAGCAATGCACCCACCTTAAAAATCAATGTTTTGCCTGCTAATAGTCATGCAGCCTTATGAAGTCATGGTCATTTAAATTTTTTGATAAATGCAGGTCTTCTTTTGGGACTATATTCCCCGGTGGAGACATACATTCACTCTGCACTTTTTATTGCACTTAAACACTAAAATAACAAAACTTCGAAGAAAACCTGAATATACGTCTTGTTCACAATGATGGATTACCTATCCCAAGAACATTTTAAGTATCAACAAGTTGATTTTAATAGCGTATCAGAATGAACAGAAACCAATGGCTGTCTGGAAGGTAGGAAAATAAATGTTTAACTCACCATTCCAGTAGTATGCTTTGGAAAATGATTGTCAGTAACCTTATATGTATGAAAATTGAATATATTAGGCTCAAACATGTGAAATGGCTGGTATGGTCCTGTAACAGTTAGTGAGATAACTCTGTGTAATGTTAAAGGGTTGCAATGAAAAACCAGTGGCGCTTTCAGCCTCATTTTGCGCAATGTTTTGTTTTGGGGTTTTTTTGGTCCATAAATAGTGTGTAGTTGCCTCTACTTGGGAATCACGAACCCTTTATGTAAATCTGCAGGCATTTCCAGCAAACAAGCTCTGTCTGTATGCTTCCAGCACAAAGAACCAAGTGGTCAGTGAAGAAAATTGAGCATCTAGAAAAAGCAATATTTTTCTCAGGGGTTGGCGGAGCTCAAAGGAGCGGACATTGAATCTTGGCTTACGTTTATAAGGCACAACTCCAGTGGGTTGTTAATGTTGCTGTGAGTCATGTGTAAGTAGGCAACTGTTTGGTGACACGTTAGCCATAAACACTTGTCAAATTGAATGTACATCAGGGCTTTGTGTCTGTCGGAGAATTTTGTGCCAGATGGTCAAAACCCTTTACTGTGGTTTTACATTGTGTAGACATGTCCTGATAACCTGTAACAAGACAGGAAGCCAGAACAGAGACTTTTATCTGATGGTGCGACAAGAAACTTTATATTGTGACTTTGATTTTATCTCATCGTATATGAAAATGTAAAATAACAGCAGAAGCAAACACAAATCTAGAACTTTTGTTATGTGAAAAACATGTCAGTTTGCCATATTTCTTCACAACCTTCTCACCTTCCTACATGTTCTGCCTTTGAAACTTTGTTTTGCTTTTACTGAAAATATACTGAATTTGCTGTCATCTCTTTGATATTATTTTTGTTTTGTTTATATCCTGTTTTTCTTGAATTTATCTCATTAGTATTAGCTGCCGCGATGAACCAATTCCCAATAGGAGCGCTGCAAAGAATTACTGGCGTCTTGGGAAAGACGAGTGATGTGGTTAATGTGTTTTTGCATAATGTGTCTTATTCAAAGCAAGCTGGTACCTATGAAAACACAAATACACACACAGACATACACACAACAGAAGAATCAGTTGTGATCACACATTCTCCTCCTTGTGATAAATAAAAAATACCAGATGGCATGTGGATAAATTAAAAGAAAAAGAAATAGTAAACACACATTTAGGAGACTAATTTATGATGACTTGATTGATGTTACTGAATTTGTTTATGTGTGTATATGCGTGTTTCCCCAGGCAACGCTTTGTTTATTATCCAGAGCTGCAGAGGTCACGCAGGCCTGGGGGAGCCGGCCTGGCTCTGAGGCCCAGCAGGGGGAACCTCCCCTCTTGGGCTGGAGGTCCATCATGCTCCAGGGGCTGGAGTCTCTCCAATGTTGGAAGCAGCACAGTTTGAATCACAGATTTTTTTTTTTTTCCAAGGCTCTTACCAATATTTTTACCATAAATGCAGTACCTCAACTGCAGAGAAATCCAGCCAATATTGGAGACAGGCTTTTATAAGAGACAGGCCTTTATTTCTAAATTTGTTGATGGACAAACCCATAACTGCATAAAAAACACAAAGGAGAAGACGTCAGTGTGAACACGCCTCCAGGTAGCTTTTAGAAAGGTTCATTTTCACCCACTTTTCCCAGTTTGTGGTGACAGCGGGCTCCACGTTTACGGCTTTGTTTCACATTGAGCCCCATCTTGCCTTCTGGCTGGAGGGACTACAGTTGGAGAAGTTTTTAAGTGGTTTGGTATCCAAACATGGCTGCTGTCATCTGGTGGCAGCAACAGATTACACGAATAGTTTTCTGGGCCGGTAAAAGACAAACACCAAACCTGACCTTTATTTGAAACCAGCTTTAATTTTTAATTTCATCCTGCTGACTCTACCCCCCCCCCNCCCCCCCCAGGTATTATTAGATACCAGCTCTTATTTGAATACTGGCTTTTAATCGAGAATTTACAGTATATTGAATATCCCGATGACTTGATTTTGAGATGATTTTGTCATCATGCTGGCTTCCATGCAGAGGATCAGAGTCCAACGATCCAAATCCAGTTTGGGCTATAGATCGACAGATCATCTTGTAGTTGGATCACAACTAGCTTGGCTCATGTTCACATCACAAACAAAATGCTCCAGAGTTTGACCCAAGACCAAGACCAAGACTTGACCAAGATGACTTCCTAAAAGAGTTTTGGGGTGGTTGTTATCTCAGCAAGGAGATTATGTCATGACCAGCACTGCTTTGCTTGTTTGTTAGCATAATATCTCAAAAATGTATGGACGAAATTGGGTGAAATTTGGGGGACAGATGGACTATATTGAGAGGAAAAAGTAATTAAATTTCGGAGGTGATCATATTGTGGATCCAGAAGAGTTTTTTAGCCTATAAAATGAATGTAGCATAAAATATAGCATGGTGGTTCATTTTTTAACAAAAAAAAAAAAAAAAAAAAAAAAAAAAAAAAAAAAAAAAAAAAAAAAAAAAAAAAAAAAAAAAANGGGGGGGGGGGGGGGGGGGGTTATTTTTGGGATTTTGCTAGTTAGAGGTACAATATGAGCTCTTGGGGGCCTTTTTTTGTTTCAGTCTGGATCCAAGCGTGACTGCTGTGTTTGGATCTGTTCAAACGGCTCACATCATAAGAGGAAACGTATCAGCGTCTATTTCAATTGCGTAGGTAAAAATACCTAATGCTCTCTCAGAGACCCTTGAAGGAACATACTCACTTCTGCACTCAAGTGTGAAAAACACCCTTAATGAGATGTAACTGTTCCAAAACCATTTGAACTTTACGCTCATCGGCTCTCAGAACTAACGTCAGTAAACACACCCTGTGGGTCTGTGATGTTTTTATCCTGAATTACACCAAAGGGGATGAGAGAGGCAAAAAGATCTAATGTTGGCGAGTGCAGCTTTTAATGAATGTAATGCTCGCCCCCCTGCTGTTTAGACTTTCAGAAAGACACATTGCTTCCTGTGAAGATTTCCCACCATGACTGTACTGACACCAATTTAATCTGAGCAAGTGGGGTGGAGGCATTTAATGAGAAAGGGAATCTCGTCACTGTTGCGGCTGCACTTTGCGATTCAGGCTGGTAAGATGGATTTTTACATAATGTGAAACTCCTGCACGGTGCAGCTTTTAAGATAATGAACACTAGCACAAAATATTGGCTCCTGGCAGCTTTAATTTGAAACTGTACAACAAACATTAGTCTAACGCTACCTGTGACACCTAAAATGGCTACATTTATGATGGCGGCATCTCCTGTCTGTCCCATGTTTCAGGCATTTGGGTTTATTTCTGCTGCCGTGTTAGTCGACTGCTAGAAATGCATAATTCACATCCTTTAATTTGCATGTCAGAGAGGGAGATTGCTCATCTGGAATGCAAATATCTCGACTGCTCTGGTAAAGCGGGGAAAACATGAGCAATGCTGATAAGCACTGAGAGAGAGAGAGAGAGAGAGAGAGAGAGAGAGAGAGAGAGAGAGAGAAAGGAGTCAAAAATGTGAACAAGAGGCAAATAAAGTGCTAGAGAAGGATTTCAAATGCAAGGAAAGGCAGTTGCTTTGTGCATAGAGGCAGAGAGAACACATGTATAGCAATGAGAGAGAGAGAGAGAGAGAGAGAGAGAGAGAGAGAGAGAGAGAGTAAGAATTTCATTCTGAGGGACAATTACTGCCAGAACAATGAGTACACTGATTTAGCATCCATGCTGTCACTCCACTTAGCGAGCACACATTGTTACACTAAGCAAGCATGCTAGTAAGCATGTGAACACACACCCACATGCACACGCACACACACATGCACACACACACACACACACACTACTGCTACTTCCACCTGCCATTTTAGATGCACACCCTAATGATGGNACACACACACACACACACTACTGCTACTTCCACCTGCCATTTTAGATGCACACCCTAATGATGGGTAGGAGGAAAGAGAAGAAAAGGGAGGGTCCTTCTCTGTCTGCGGACAACCACCCACTGCTTGCAAGGTAATTTTCTGCCTTGCTGTTGAACCTTACACACACACACACACACACACACCAAAGTCCCCAATCACTCTTTATCTTAATGCAATCAAGCCAGGTGGCGAAGCAAACACGGTGACGCCAAATTAACAATTCTTTTTCTCGCTTTACCGCTACTCCTCATCTTTCTCTGTCTCTCTATATATGTGTGTGTGTGTGTGTGTGTGTGTGTAAGAGAGAAAAGAGCAGGGACAAGGGCTATCTACAGAGGAAAAATTGACTTTTGCAACTAAAGCAATTTTTGCAAGGGACAGATTTAAGACCCAGATGGTTTGGCAAGTAATGTGTTTGCTAGGCCAACTGCTCACATGCATGTACAGACAAACACACACACACACACACATACACACAAACACACACACACACAGATGGGAAAGGGTGGGGGACGCAATCTGGTGAGAAAAATGAGTAGAAACAAAACCTAGAGATTGATAGAAACAGAGAGATGTGCTACCTATCTATCTGGCTGGAGAGAGAGAGAGAGGGACAATGTTTGGCGATCTTGTCGGTTCAACTTCTTTCCATCTATGACAATTATAGCTGCATGGCTGTAGGGACACCTCAAGACAAGCATGCATGCACGCACACACACACACACACACACACACACACACACCCAAGTGCACAGAGTTATGTGACACAAATTGGANCACACACACACACACACACACACACACACACACCCAAGTGCACAGAGTTATGTGACACAAATTGGATAGCTGCTAAAGAAGCAGCCATCATGCTGTTCTATTAACAGCTTCAGGAATCGGCTCCTGTCATATCTACAGGTTTGCAGTGACAGCAGGAACTGACCACTGCAAACGCTGAGAAAAAGGGAACAAATAAAGGGAAAAAGATAAAAGATGGGAAATATAAAAAATATGCAGTTTATGCCCCTAAATGAGCTTTCTGTTCCCTGTGACACCCACAAACACTACAGTCTACCATAGACACGGCTCAAATAAGATTAATGATTTTTTTTTTTTTTCCCTTCATGTCTCAGTACAAATCTGAGCAGTATGAACAAACCCAGTCTGATTGATTTCATCTCAGATTTGGGGCATTAGCACATGTGAACAGTCATACTGGAATCATGGTTTTTTTTTTTGTGTANTTTTTTTTTTTTGGTTTTTTTTTTTGTGTAGGCACAAATCACCATTGTTCAGCGTCAGCACCACGCACCCCAATAAAAACAAACATGGAGGACAGCTGCAACAGCGACCGAGGTGAGTGGAGAGACGAGGAAATAGCAAATTTGTTAGAGATACACTAACGTTCAAAAGTTTGGAATCAGATCCAATAAAACATAATTGAGCTTAAAGGACCATACCGGCTGTTTTGCATGTTTCAGCCTAATATATTCAATTTTCATACATGTTACGTTACTGACAATCATTTCCCAAAGGATAAAACCGTATTTCAGCTTTCCTGATATTTTGCAAAATCTCTTAATCTTTCAAAATCAAATATTCAAGCAATACACCCCCTTAAAAATCAATGTTATACCTGCTAATAGTTACGCAGCCTTATGAAGTCATGATTGTTTAAATTTTTCTATAAACACAGGTCTTCTTTTGGGACTATATTTCCCAGTGGAGACATACATTCACTCTGTGCTTTTTATTGCGTTCAAACGCTAAAATTACGTAACTTCTAAAAAAAACCTGAATACACGTCTTGTTCACGATGATGGATTACCTATCCCAAGAACGTTTCAAGTATCAACAAGTTGATTTTAATAGCAGAATGAACTGAAACCAATGGAGGTCTGGAAGGTAGGAAAAACATTTTTAATTCACCGTTCCAGTAGTATGCTTTGGGAAATGATTGTCAGTAACGTTACGTGTATGAAAATTGAATATATTAGGCTCAAACATGCAGAATGTACAGTATGGGCCTTTAAGGCCTGTAATGCAAACGTAGCTTTGGAGAAATTCTATATGTAACCTCACAAACACCACGCACTGGTGTGATTTCCATACTTTAGTCTTTTCATAATTTCTGTCCAATAACATTTTTGAGATGAATAATAAATGAAAATGGTGGGTTTGGGTAAACCAAGCAGGACTAGTTTTACTGGTGGAGCTTGTTGGAGCTGGCATGTGTGAGTGTGTGTGAGTGTGTGTGTGTGTGTGTCCTGAAGGTGGTGCTGCTCGGGAGCTCAATTCAATCCAAGAAAGTCTGATAAGGTAATTCTCCAGGAAATAAATGTAAGTCAATAAAATGTCTTTCAAAGTATGTTACACTAATGTGTGTGTGTGTGTGTGTGTGTGTGTCCTCTCTCTGCATGCACTAGCTTGTGAACTTCAAACCTCAAAACCTCAAAACCCCTTTAAGCTGCTGTTGAGCCATTTATGCAGCCTTCACATTAGAAAGATGTTAGATATGCGCTTGCCATTTAAGAAAAAACCATTCACCAGAGTTTTTACCTGCCGAATGGAAAAAAAAAAGAATTCACCTGGGACAATGAATTCTCACATCACCAACAAGAAAGTGTGAGGCATAACACATCCATTTGAAAGAAAATAAGCCAAATAGAAGATTTCTTCTTCTTCTTCTTCAACTTGTGTCAAAAAAAAGATAATCAGGAGTCAAAAAAGGCAACAAAAACCATTCAAGCACTTTGGGCCACGCCAGAGAATTTTTCTCTTAGAACAAGAATTCTTCAGAGGCAACAGCAATGATGGACAGATGGAAGTGGAGAGAGAAATCGAGAAGGAAGGGAGAAACAGGCTGTGAAAGATTAAAAAACTAGAGCAGGATGCAAAGGTTTAGAGATAAAAGAAGGGAAAATAGAATAGAATAGAACAGAATAGAATAGCACAGAATAGAATAGAACAGCCTCCTCCTCTTCGGTTTCCGTGGCAACAAGCCTGAAATCTTGGTAGGAGAGAGTTACAGAGAGGGAGTGTGTGAACATCTCTCGCTTGTGGCTGTGCAGCAGATGAATGTAGAATGAATGATTCTGATACAGACAGAAAGATAAAGGAACTGACAAAGTGAAGTTAAAAGATAAAAAAGAAGGGATAATGAGAGAGAGGAGGGATGGATAGAGAATGAAGGATGATAAAAGGCGTGGAAGGATGGAGGAGAAGAAGGAGAGTACCTTCTGGTATTGGTCTCTGGAGGCCAGTGCTTCCTCAAGCTGCTGCTGTGTGAAGGTGTAGATGGCCGAACGGTACATTGTCCCGACATCGTTCCCCTGACGCATTCCTGAACGTACACGCAAGAGAAAAAAAAAAAAANGAAAAAAAAAAAAAGAAACGTGAATATTGCAATATTGTACAATATTGTAGATTTTATCTTTATCAACAAAACTAACTGGCTTATTGTTTTTGACTGGGAACTTATTATTTCATCATTTTCATGTCAGTTTCTTAACAGTATTTGGTCCACTGTGTCTGGCTGCTTAAACCTTTGATTTTTCCTCTGAAAGGACCATACCAGTGGTTTTGGATGTTTGAGCCCAATAAATACAACCCACATACATGTTACATTACTGCCAAACATTTTTGAAAGTATTAAACTGTATTTTACTTTTCTTTTTGGGTAAAATATGAGCATTTAGAAACACTGAGCACCATCTTAGAAATCTACTGTGAACCCAAGCTGATTGTAGAAATCTACAACCTTTTACAACCACCTTTCAGTCCTACAGGAGGTGAGTTTTTGATACAAAACGGAGGCTCTGGGTGTCACAAAACATCACTTTAAATATTTTCCTTTAGGAGTTCACTTGTACTGTAGGTATGTGTACCTTGAGTCGGGTTGTGGCTTTCCCAGAATACTTTGAGCAGCTTGGAGAAGCTGATCTGCTCTGGATGGAAGACAACTCTCACCACCTCCGTGTGGCCTGTCCTTCCTGCAGAACACAACTTCTGTCAGTGATCAGGTCTGACATCGAGCGTTTCCACCGTCGCCGAACAGGTTCCACACTGGTTCATGAACCTAATTTGGAACGACTAGGGGCATTTCAACCAAAACAGCATCAAAATCACCCTCTCTTTACTCCCCTAGTCACATAGATTTCCCAAATGTTGGACAATTTAAAGCGGTCGCATGCTTTCTTTACCTGACAAATAACACAGCCAATCCCTGCGATTGCACTCTTGTCACAGGTTGCTTTTGAGCAATCAAATCCCTCAAGACATTATATCCTGCCTATGCAATGTGTTTTGCTTAATTTGGAAATATGAGTAGCTTTGATCAGAGTCAAACCTCAAACTGGTGTTCATTAAGGAGATCAGTTACATACACATGCATGTGACTGAAGGCATAAACTCATTACTTGGATGTAGTACAATGGGCACCATCATTTTAGTCCTTTAAAAAATTACTGAAGCTGACTGTATTATCATTGCAATCATAGTTCCATTGCTGGTAGAAAAGTGACTATTAGTTTATTTTTTGATTTTGTGTAATCTGAGTCACTTCTGTCTTTTTCTGTTGTGTGATGGATTAAATTGAAGATGATTATTGTTGGGGAGGGGTCCTTATATGTGGCCTTTTACCTCTTCCTCAGAAGAATTATGTTATGTTGATTATTTTCCTGATTTGATTTTGTTCGTTTCTTTTTTTATTATTCTTATATATATAAAATCATGTGAAATGTCACATTACAGGAGCAAAAGATGCTCTAGCTTTCATTTCGCCGCATTTTAAATCCTCTATGATTAAAAAGGGTTGGTGATAGTGAAAGTCTAAATGCTCTTCCATTGTGACATAAGTGTAAATTCTGTGTAAATTTTAAGGCATGAAAATAGTCAAATTTACATCAGAAATCCAGCTTTTATAATTTGAAACATCCACTTCTGCAGACGGATAGAAAACAGCTGGTGATGATAATGAGTGTGACCTATTTCTCTGCATCTCATCTTCTCCCTCTTTCTCATTCTACCTTCACTCCCATCCTTCTTATTACTTTTTTAATATCAGGAGTTATGACTTATGACAGATATTGGCAAACAGACATATTAAATTAATACCTCAACAGGCCACTCCCAGAGGAATAAATTCATCTTGGACATGACAAAGAAATGAAGAATATGAAGCGAGCTGTTGTCTTAAATGCTGCACTTGTAACTGTAAAAATCTCTTACAGTCTCTTGTACCATCAAACAAATGAGTATATAGGTCAGATTTTCACTCTGGAAATGTTTTCTTAGTTCATGACGTCTGAGACAACACTGAAGGATGCTCCAGATATAACATTTTAAGACAGATTTGTGTAACGGTTTCATTATTTAGCTGAACAATATAATTAAAAAAAAAAACAAAACACATTTATATAATGATGTAATTTCCAGTAAAGTTTACTGGTCAAACATTTGCTGTTTTGTATTTAATATTCCTGTCATCTTTATTTATGAAGTTTCTTGTTCAACTTTGTTCAACAACTGAGAGATCCTTATCAAAAATGTTTATTTTTATGTAATATGCTATGTCAAAATTAACAATGGCTAATATGTTGCTGTCCGACTTAATAAAGTTTCTTACAGTATCTTTAATGGCCCATATAATCCTACAGTAATCAGGCTTTACAGGCTTTACGATAATTTGGATATTTCAACTGTTGATCCTGTAAAACTGTGTAAATTTCCTCGATAGGAATACAGAAGTACTCCAAGATTGTTTGTGTAACACACTCCGCCATGACGAAAAACTGACTGAGGTTTTGGGGAATTGTTGCTCCATGTGGGTAAAATGTAAATTGAGTTCTCAACTTGCGTTTTCAAGCATCCCAAATGTTTTTATATATAGTTTTATCCAGTTTTCCTGTAACAAAAGACATGAACAACATAGCATGCGTGACAAATGCAAGAATACAAACAATGGATGCTCATTGATAAACGTAAAGGTGACGCCGATACAATATTATGAGACTAATATTAGTTCCATAACTTCTACAAAAGTGTTTAAAGGACCATGCCACCCAGTTTGTACGCTTGCTTGAGCCTAATATATTCAATTTTCATACAAGTAAGGTTACTCACAATCATTTCCCAAAGCATATTACTGGAACAGTGAATTAAAAATGTTTTTCCTACCTTCCAGACCGCCATTGGTTTCAGTTCATTCTGGTCTGCTATTAAAATCAACTTGTTGATACTTGAAACGTTCTTGGGATAGGTAATCCATCATCATGAACAAAACATGTATTCAGGATTTTTTAGAAGTTACGTAATTTTAGCATTTAAGCGCAATAAAAAGCATGAGTGCCTGTATGTCTCCACCGGGAAATATATTCCCAAAAGAAGACTTGCATTTATTGAAAAATTTAAACGACCGTGACTTCATAAGGCTGTGTAACT